>CM060293.1:779996-805941 GCA_030684275.1 Acipenser oxyrinchus oxyrinchus | reverse complement strand
TTGACTGGACAGCAAAAGCAGCTAGCTTTGAGGCTGCATACCTCCATAAATAGGAAAGTTCCACACATATTGCAACCATGCTCTAGTCCAGAGTGATCAGACCTACAATTTGAGACCTTTTGGGAAAAAATGCAGCTTTGTGTCAATTTTAAACCCTCCTAGACCATTCTGTTCAATACAGTTGATTTGACTGGACAGCAAAAGCAGCTAGCTTTGAGGCTGCATACCTCCATAAATAGGAAAGTTCCACACATATTGCAACCATGCTCTAGTCCAGAGTGATCAGACCTACAATTTGAGACCTTTTGGGAAAAAATGCAGCTTTGTGTCAATTTTAAACCCTCCTAGACCATTCTGTTCAATACAGTTGATTTGACTGGACAGCAAAAGCAGCTAGCTTTGAGGCTGCATACCTCCATAAATAGGAAAGTTCCACACATATTGCAACCATGCTCTAGTCCAGAGTGATCAGACCTACAATTTGAGACCTTTTGGTGAAAAATGCAGCTTTGTGTCAATTTTAAACCCTCCTAGACCATTCTGTTCAATACAGTTGATTTGACTGGACAGCAAAAAGCAGCTAGCTTTGAGGCTGCATACCTCCATAAATAGGAAAGTTCCACACATATTGCAACCATGCTCTAGTCCAGAGTGATCAGACCTACAATTTGAGACCATTTGGGGAAAAATGCAGCTTTGTGTCAATTTTAAACCCTCCTAGACCATTCTGTTCAATACAGTTGATTTGACTGGACAGCAAAAGCAGCTAGCTTTGAGGCTGCATACCTCCATCAATAGGAAAGTTCCACACATATTGCAACCATGCTCTAGTCCAGAGTGATCAGACCTACAATTTGAGACCTTTTGGTGAAAAAATGCAGCTTTGTGTCAATTTTAAACCCTCCTAGACCATTCTGTTCAATACAGTTGATTTGACTGGACAGCAAAAAGCAGCTAGCTTTGAGGCTGCATACCTCCATAAATAGGAAAGTTCCACACATATTGCAACCATGCTCTAGTCCAGAGTGATCAGACCTACAATTTGAGACCTTTTGGTGAAAAATGCAGCTTTGTGTCAATTTTAAACCCTCCTAGACCATTCTGTTCAATACAGTTGATTTGACTGGACAGCAAAAGCAGCTAGCTTTGAGGCTGCATACCTCCATAAATAGGAAAGTTCCACACATATTGCAACCATGCTCTAGTCCAGAGTGATCAGACCTACAATTTGAGACCTTTTGGTGAAAAATGCAGCTTTGTGTGCATTTTAAACCCTCCTAGACCATTCTGTTCAATACAGTTGATTTGACTGGACAGCAAAAAGCAGCTAGCTTTGAGGCTGCATACCTCCATAAATAGGAAAGTTCCACACATATTGCAACCATGCCCTAGTCCACAGTGATCAGACCTACAATTTGAGACCATTTCGTGAAAAAATGCAGCTTTGTGTCAATTTTAAACCCTCCTAGACCATTCTGTTCAATACAGTTGATTTGACTGGACAGCAAAAAGCAGCTAGCTTTGAGGCTCCATACCTCCATAAATAGGAAAGTTCCACACATATTGCAACCATGCTCTAGTCTAGAGTGATCAGACCTACAATTTGAGACCTTTTGGTGAAAAATGCAGCTTTGTGTCAATTTTAAACCCTCCTAGACCATTCTGTTCAATACAGTTGATTTGACTGGACAGCAAAAAGCAGCTAGCTTTGAGGCTGCATACCTCCATAAATAGGAAAGTTCCACACATATTGCAACCATGCTCTAGTCCAGAGTGATCAGACCTACAATTTGAGACCTTTTGGTGAAAAAATGCAGCTTTGTGTCAATTTTAAACCCTCCTAGACCATTCTGTTCAATACAGTTGATTTGACTGGACAGCAAAAGCAGCTAGCTTTGAGGCTGCATACCTCCATAAATAGGAAAGTTCCACACATATTGCAACCATGCTCTAGTCCAGAGTGATCAGACCTACAATTTGAGACCATTTGGTGAAAAATGCAGCTTTGTGTCAATTTTAAACCCTCCTAGACCATTCTGTTCAATACAGTTGATTTGACTGGACAGCAAAAGCAGCTAGCTTTGAGGCTGCATACCTCCATAAATAGGAAAGTTCCACACATATTGCAACCATGCTCTAGTCCAGAGTGATCAGACCTACAATTTGAGACCATTTGGTGAAAAATGCAGCTTTGTGTCAATTTTAAACCCTCCTAGACCATTCTGTTCAATACAGTTGATTTGACTGGACAGCAAAAGCAGCTAGCTTTGAGGCTGCATACCTCCATAAATAGGAAAGTTCCACACATATTGCAACCATGCTCTAGTCCAGAGTGATCAGACCTACAATTTGAGACCATTTGGGGAAAAATGCAGCTTTGTGTCAATTTTAAACCCTCCTAGACCATTCTGTTCAATACAGTTGATTTGACTGGACAGCAAAAGCAGCTAGCTTTGAGGCTGCATACCTCCATAAATAGGAAAGTTCCACACATATTGCAACCATGCTCTAGTCCAGAGTGATCAGACCTACAATTTGAGACCTTTTGGTGAAAAATGCAGCTTTGTGTCAATTTTAAACCCTCCTAGACCATTCTGTTCAATACAGTTGATTTGACTGGACAGCAAAAGCAGCTAGCTTTGAGGCTGCATACCTCCATAAATAGGAAAGTTCCACACATATTGCAACCATGCTCTAGTCCAGAGTGATCAGACCTACAATTTGAGACCTTTTGGTGAAAAATGCAGCTTTGTGTCATTTTAAACCCTCCTAGACCATTCTGTTCAATACAGTTGATTTGACTGGACAGCAAAAGCAGCTAGCTTTGAGGCTGCATACCTCCATAAATAGGAAAGTTCCACACATATTGCAACCATGCTCTAGTCCAGAGTGATCAGACCTACAATTTGAGACCTTTTGGTGAAAAATGCAGCTTTGTGTCAATTTTAAACCCTCCTAGACCATTCTGTTCAATACAGTTGATTTGACTGGACAGCAAAAGCAGCTAGCTTTGAGGCTGCATACCTCCATAAATAGGAAAGTTCCACACATATTGCAACCATGCTCTAGTCCAGAGTGATCAGACCTACAATTTGAGACCATTTGGTGAAAAATGCAGCTTTGTGTCAATTTTAAACCCTCCTAGACCATTCTGTTCAATACAGTTGATTTGACTGGACAGCAAAAGCAGCTAGCTTTGAGGCTGCATACCTCCATAAATAGGAAAGTTCCACACATATTGCAACCATGCTCTAGTCCAGAGTGATCAGACCTACAATTTGAGACCTTTTGGTGAAAAAATGCAGCTTTGTGTCAATTTTAAACCCTCCTAGACCATTCCGTTCAGTACAGTTGATTTGACTGGACAGCAAAAAGCAGCTAGCTTTGAGGCTGCATACCTCCATAAATAGGAAAGTTCCACACATATTGCAACCATGCTCTAGTCCAGAGTGATCAGACCTACAATTTGAGACCATTTGGGGAAAAAAATGCAGTTTTGTGTGCATTTTTAACCCTCCTGGACCATTCCGTTCAATACAGTTGATTTGACTGGACAGCAAAAAGCAGCTAGCTTTGAGTCTGCATACCTCCATAAATAGGAAAGTTCCACACATATGGCAATGATGCTCTTGTCCAGAGTGATCAGACCTACAATTTGAGACCTTTTGGTGAAAAAATGCAGCTTTGTGTCAATTTTGAACCCTCCTATACCTTTCTGTTCAATACAGTTGATTTGACTGGACAGAAAAAGGAGATAGCTTTGAGGCTGCATACCTCCATAAATAGGAAAGTTCCACACATATTGCAACCATGCTCTAGTCCACAGTGATCAGACCTACAATTTGAGACCATTTGGTGAAAAAATGCAGCTTTGTGTCAATTTTAAACCCTCCTAGACCATTCTGTTCAATACAGTTGATTTGACTGGACAGCAAAAAGCAGCTAGCTTTGAGGCTGCATACCTCCATAAATAGGAAATTTCCACACATATTGCAACCATGCTCTAGTCCACAGTGATCAGACCTACAATTTGAGACCATTTGGTGAAAAAATGCAGCTTTGTGTGCATTTTAAACCCTCCTAGACCATTCTGTTCAATACAGTTGATTTGACTGGACAGCAAAAAGCAGCTAGCTTTGAGGCTGCATACCTCCATAAATAGGAAAGTTCCACACATATTGCAACCATGCTCTAGTCCACAGTGATCAGACCTACAATTTGAGACCATTTGGTGAAAAAATGCAGCTTTGTGTGCATTTTAAACCCTCCTAGACCATTCCGTTCAATACAGTTGATTTGACTGGACAGCAAAAAGCAGCTAGATTTGAGGCTGCATACCTCCATAAATAGGAAAGTTCCACACATATTGCAACCATGCTCTAGTCCAGAGTGATCAGACCTACAATTTGAGACCTTTTGGTGAAAAAATGCAGCTTTGTGTGCATTTTAAACCCTCCTAGACCATTCCGTTCAATACAGTTGATTTGACTGGACAGCAAAAAGCAGCTAGCTTTGAGGCTGCATACCTCCATAAATAGGAAAGTTCCACACATATTGCAAACATGCTCTAGTCCACAGTGATCAGACCTACAATTTCAGACCATGTGGTGAAAAAATGCAGCTTTGTGTGCATTTTTAAACCCTCCTAGACCATTCCGTTCAATACAGTTGATTTGACTGGACAGCAAAAAGCAGCTAGCTTTGAGGCTGCATACCTCCATAAATAGGAAAGTTCCACACATATTGCAACCATGCTCTAGTCCAGAGTGATCAGACCTACAATTTGAGACCATTTGGTGAAAAAATGCAGCTTTGTGTCAATTTTAAACCCTCCTAGACCATTCTGTTCAATACAGTTGATTTGACTGGACAGCAAAAGCAGCTAGCTTTGAGGCTGCATACCTCCATAAATAGGAAAGTTCCACACATATTGCAACCATGCTCTAGTCCAGAGTTATCAGACCTACAATTTGAGACCTTTTGGTGAAAAAATGCAGCTTTGTGTGCATTTTAAACCCTCCTAGACCATTCTGTTAAATACAGTTGATTTGACTGGACAGAAAAAGCAGCTAGCATTGAGGCTGCATACCTCCATAAATAGGAAAGTTCCACACATATTGCAACCATGCGCTAGTCCAGAGTGATCAGACCTACAATTTCAGACCTTTTGGGAAAAAATGCAGTTTTGTGTCAATTTTAAACCCTCCTAGACCATTCTGTTCAATACAGTTGATTTGACTGGACATCAAAAAGCAGCTAGATTTGAGGCTGCAGACCTCCATAAATAGGAAAGTTCCACACATATTGCAACCATGCTCTAGTCCACAGTGATCAGACCTACAATTTGAAACCTTTTGGTGAAAAAATGCAGCTTTGTGTGCATTTTAAACCCTCCTAGACCATTCCGTTCAATACAGTTGATTTGACTGGACAGCAAAAAGCAGCTAGCTTTGAGGCTGCATACCTCAATAAATAGGAAAGTTCCACACATATTGCAAACGGGCTCTAGTCCACAGTGATCAGACCTACAATTTGAGACCAGTTGGTGAGAAAATGCAGCTTTGTGTGCATTTTAAACCCTCCTAGACCTTTCTGTTCAATACAGTTAATTTGACTGGACAGCAAAAAGCAGCTAGATTTGAGGCTGCATACCTCCAGAAATAGGAAAGTTCCACACATATTGCAAACATGCTCTAGTCCACAGTGATCATACCTACAATTTGAGACCATTTGGTGAGAAAATGCAGCTTTGTGTGCATTTTAAACCCTCCTAGACCATTCCGTTCAGTACAGTTGATTTGACTGGACAGCAAAAAGCAACGAGATTTGAGGCTGTATACCTCCATAAATAGGAACGTTCCACACATATTGCAACCATGTTCTAGTCCAGAGTGATCAGACCTACAATGTGAGACCTTTTGGTGAAAAAATGCAGCTTTGTGTGCATTTTAAACCCTCCTAGACCATTCCGTTCAATACTTTTGAATTGACTGGACAGTAAAAAGCAGCTAGCTTTGAGGCTGCATACCTCCATAAATAGGAAAGTTCCACACATATTGCAACCATGCTCTAGTCCAGAGTGATCAGACCTACAATTTGAGACCTTTTGGTGAAAAAATGCAGTTTTGTGTCAATTTTAAACCCTCCTAGACCATTCCGTTCAATACAGTTGATTTGACTTGACAGCAAAAAGCAGCTAGCTTTGAGGCTGCATACCTCCATAAATAGGAAAGTTCCACACATATTGCAACCATGCTCTCGTCCAGAGTGATCAGACCTACAATTTGAGACCATTTGGGGAAAAATTGAGCTTTGTGTGAATTTTAAACTATCTATTTTTTCCCCAATATGGCACATACAAAATTGGAGAGCAGTTGCAACGGTTTGGGGCATTTTTCTCCAAGTCTGCACATGCCACAGCTATAAAATTATTATGATCAGAAACTAGAAGATGAGATGTTCAATTTGAGCCCTATTGGGATTATTGTGGCGTTTTTTCCTATTTTTTGCTATTTTTCTAATATGGCAAATATTCAAAAATGGATAGCAGTTGCAACGGTTTGGGGCATTTCTCTCCAAATCTGCACATGCCACAGCTATAAAATTAGTATGACCAGAAACTAGAAGATGAGATGTTCAATCTGAGCCCTATTGGGATTATCTGTGGTGTTTTTTCTATTTTTTGTTATTTTTCCCATTATGGCACTCATACAAAGTTGGAAAGCAGTTGCAACGGTTTTGGGCATTTCTCTCCAAATCTGCACATGCCACAGCTATAAAATTAGTATGACCAGAAACCAGAAGATGAGATGTTCAATCTGAGCCCTATTGGGATTATCTGTGGTGTTTTTTCTATTTTTTGTTATTTTTCCCAATATGGCACTCATACAAAGTTGGAAAGCAGTTGCAACGGTTTGGGGCATTTCTCTCCAAATCTGCACATGCCACAGCTATAAAATTAGTATGACCAGAAACTAGAAGATGAGATGTTCAATCTGAGCCCTATTGGGATTATCTGTGGTGTTTTTTCTATTTTCTTAGTTTCTTCCAGTCCTGATTCAAATCTGAAAGAAGGTTATGTGTACAGGACGACTAGACAATGGGAGTGATCAATTAATACAACAATCAAGTAGAGGAGATCAGTAACTATCATTAGACACCACACTCACTCAAATTGCACAATGTTTACTATTTTTAAACAATATTTTAAAAAGTCTGGACAGTCATAATCGTCTATGGAAATTATGACACCTTTCAGGCCCCATATCATCAATTCTGCACATCTCCCAGCCATAAAATTAATGTCACTGGAAACTGGAAATTGAGATCTTCAATTTTATAGCTTTTTAAAATATTTTTAGTTCATTATTAGTAAACTGGCAGTTATAGAAAAATAGCTGAATATGTCAATGGTTTCTGCCCAGTTTCTCAATATCTCCACATTTCTCAGCTAAATAATCAAGTTTAATGTAAACTAGAAGTTGTGATCTTCAATTTTAGCCCACTTTTGGCTGTTTTGGGGCTTTTTTGGTATTTTAGGTAATTATTAGTAAACTGGCAGTTACAGAAAAATAGCTGAATATGTCATTGGTTTCTGTCCATTTTAGTTTATGCCCATTATTAGTTTGCTGGATTTGCTGGTAACCTGATGAAAATAAAAATAATTCTGAGAAAGCAACTGTGTTTTTTAGTATTTATTAAGTTTAAAAGAAACATAGATGAACATTAACTTCAGTTTGATATTAACAAGTTACAATTTACAGTTCACTAATTTCCAAAAAGTGCATCAGCATAAACAATGGCTGCAATGCTGGCTCCAGGGATCAACGATAGTGCTGTCTCCCCAGCGCATAACAACTGTCTGGATCGAGCTAACTAAGGTACATCTCTGTACAAAAGTACAAAAGTAATACATTTGGTGAATTCACTAGTTTTATATATCTAACATTTGGTGAATTCACTAGTTTTATATAACTAACAGTTAGAAGTTGTGATCTTTAATTTAAGCCCACATTTGGCTGTTTTGGGGTTTTTTTTGCTATTTTAGGTCATTATTAGTAAACTGGCAGTTACAGATAAACAGCAGAATATGTTAACAGTTTCTGGCCATTCTCTCAAAACCTATACATTTCTCAGCCAAATAATCAAGTTTAATGGAAACTAGAAGTTGTGGTCTTTAATTTGAGCCCACATTTGGTTGTTTTGGGGCTATTTTGCTATTTGATGTCATTATTAGTGTGCTGGCAGTTATAGAAACTAAGCAGAATATGTCAACGGTTTCTGCCCAGTTTCTCAATATCTCCACATTTCTCAGCTAAATAATCAAGGTTAATGGAAACTAGAAGTTGTGATCTTTAATTTGAGTCCACATTTGGCTGTCTTGGGACTTTTTTGCTATTTTAGGTCATTATTAGTAAACAAGAAAAGGGTTCCAGAGAAGTCTAGAATGGAAGTGAAAGCTCTCAGAAGTGGTATGTTCTTCTCAAACAGGAACAAATGTTGTAGGTCTCAGCTCTTATCTCTTCAGCACATAAATGCTCTCTGGTAATGAGTCTACTGTAGTCCAGGTACATATTGAGATGGAAAAATGGGCAGTGACCTTAAGATATGGCCCATCAGTGCTGCAGATTAACATTCCACAGTGAACATTCCACAATGTGCAACATTAACACTTATTTTCAAAGGCACAAATGTGAGACATTCAACTCACAAAGGAACAAAAGTAATACATTTGGTGAATTCACTAGTTTTATATATCTATTTGGTGAATTCACTAGTTTTATATAACTAACAGTTAGAAGTTGTGATCTTTAATTTAAGCCCACATTTGACTGTCTTGGGACTTTTTTGCTATTTTAGGTCATTATTAGTAAACTGGCAGTTACAGATAAACAGCAGAATATGTTAACAGTTTCTGGCCATTTTCTCAAAGCCTATACATTTCTCAGCCAAATAATCAAGTGTAATTGAAACTAGGAGTTGTGATCTTTAATTTGAGCCCACATTTGGTTGTTTTGGAGCTATTTTGGAATTTTATGTCATTATTAGTGTGCTGGCAGTTATAGAAACTAAGCAGAATATGTCAACGGTTTCTGCCCAGTTTCTCAATATCTACATATTTCTCAGCTAAATAATCAAGGTTAATGGAAACTAGAAGTTGTGATCTTTAATTTGAGCCCACATTTGGCTGTCTTGGGGCTTTTTTGCTATTTTAGGTCATTATTAGTAAACAAGAAAAGGGTTCCAGTGAAGTCTAGAATGGAAGTGAAAGCTCTCAGAAGTGGTATGTTCTTCTCAGACAGGAACAAATGTCGTAGGTCTCAGCTCGTATCTCTTCAGCACATAAATGCTCTCTGGTAATGAGTCTACTGTAGTCCAGGTACATATTGAGATGGAAAAATGGGCAGTGACCAGCTCCTGGTGTTTGCATATCTCTCAATTTTCCAGCAAAATGGTCGAGAATTAACACAATGATAATATTCAGTTCAGTATGTAGACCAATGTAGGACATATCAAGGCTGCAAAACAAGTAGACAATGATATAACAGTAATTCAACATTTTGTGAGAGTGGGGGAACTAGGTCATCAGTGACGATTCTCCCCCATTCTCACTGCAAACTTCCATGGAGACAGGGAGTGTAGTGCTACACTGTGCCCAGGGAAGAGCACTTATTCTCAGATACCTCGGGCACGATTCTCCTTCCACACTCGGTTCTTTCATAATTTTCGATTTTCCATTGAAATCCTACAGAATATTCACAAGGAGAATGCCCAGATCATTAGGAAGAGGGACTTGTGATATACCAGCACTGAAAATATGTTACTTGGAGGTTTCCTGTAATTTTAAAGATATTCTCTAACTCAACCCCTGTCCCTAACCCTACCCCTGAACCTCCAGCTCCCGGTTTTTCTGTATTTCTCAATTTTCCAGCAAAATGTTCAAGAATTAAAGCAAGGAGAATGACCTGAGTATTAGGAACAGTCTAAAGGGCTATAATAGGACTGGAAAATGGTACAAAAATACTAAAAAGGTAAAGACAATGTCAACCCAGGGGACACAAATGGAGATTAGATAAAGGGGCATTCAGAACAGAAAATAGGAGGCACTTTTTTACACAAAGAATTGTGAGGGTCTGGAACCAACTCCCCAGTAATGTTGATGAAGCTGACACCCTGGGATCCTTCAAGAAGCTGCTTGATGAGATTCTGGGATCAATAAGCTACTAACAACCAAACGAGCAAGATGGGCCGAATGGCCTCCTCTCGTTTGTAAACTTTCTTATGTTCTTATGTTCTTAAGAATAAAGAGAGAAAAAGTTCACATTTAATATTAAAAATTAACAAATTATAATAACTATTCAATTAACAAAAAAGCAATACACAAGCAATAACCCTAGCTCCAGCAGTTCTATCAATCCTAATCCTAGCTCCAGCAGTTCTATCAATCCTAATCCTAGCTCCAACAGTTACACCAACCCTAACCCTGACCGTCCAGCTCCTGGTGTTTCCATTTCTCTCAATTTTCCAGCAAAATGGTCAAGAATTAACACAGTGATAATATCCAGTTCAGTATGTAGAGCAATGTAGAACATATCAAGCCTGGACAACAAGTAGACAATGATATAACAGTAATTCAGAATTTGTGAGAGTGGGGGAACTTGGTCACCGGTGGCAATTCTCCCCCATTCTCACTGCAAACTTCAGCATTTACTTAAATTCTGGCTCTGGTCCTGTAACTCAATGGTGACTGGTTATTTATCAGTATTGTGTCTCTGGTCATGAAACTCAATGGTGACCCAGGATAGAGCACTTATTCCTAGCAAAATGGTCGAGAATTAACACAATGACAATATCCAGTTCAGTATGTAGAGCAATGTAGAACATATCAAGCCTGGAAAACAAGTAGACAATGATATAACAGTAATTCAAAATTTTGTGAGAGTGGGGGAACTTGGTCAGCAGTGGCAATTCTCCCCCATTCTCACTGCAAACTTCAGCATTTACTTAAATTCTGGGTCTTGTCATGTAGCTCAAAGGTGATTCTGGTCATGTAGCACAATTCTAACTATGGTCATGTAGCTTAATTCTGGGTCTCGTCATGTAGCTCAATGGTGACTCTGGTCATGTAGCTCAATTCTAACTATGGTCATGTAGCTTAATTCTGTCTCTGGTCATGTAGCTCAATTCTAACTATGGTCATGTAGCTTAATTCTGACTTTGGTCATGTAGCTCAATGGTGACTTGTTATTTAGCAGTATTGTGTTTCTGGTCATGTAACTCAATGGTGACCGGTTATATAGCACTATTGTGTCTCTGGTCATGTAACTCAATGGTGACCCAGGGAAGAGCACTTATTCTTGGATCCCTCATGCACATTTCAACTTCCACACTCGGCTCTTCTATAATTTTCAATTTTCCATTGAAATCCTCCAGAATATTCGCAAGGAGAATGGCCAAAATATTAGGAACAGCAAACAGGGCTATACCAGGACTGAAAAACTGCACAAAATTGTTAAGAATAAAGAGAGAAAAAGTACATATTTAATATTAAATATAAATAATGTAAAATATCCCTTCAATGAACATAAATTCAACACACATGATAGTAACAAGGTTCTTAACAACACAGGAATAACAGAATTGTTTGATTTGGTTGTTTCACTACATTTAAAGGGATTTTCTCTACAATGGTAAAAATAGCTAATTTTGTCAAAAAGTATAAAATTGAAAAGTAATAAAGTAAAATGCATTAAATGATCTCCCTAAACATTATGCTAACTTCAAATTACATTGCAATAGTCAAAAGGGTGGCACAGAGTCAACCATAGTGTGCCACTGGTGGCATAGAGTCAACAATAGTGTGCCACTGGTGGCACATAGTGTGCCACTGGTGGCACAGAGTCATCTTCCCTGGCATCTCCCCAGCACGTGCACTGGGCCCTAGCGACTTCACGCGGGGTCCCAGCGGCTCACCAAATGGTCCCTGGCCCCCCCCAGCGCGCGCACGGTTCCCAGCGTCCCCGAGTGGGGTCTCAGCGGCTCGCCAAACGGTCCCTGGCACCTCCCCAGCACGAGCACTGGCCCCAGCGACTTCGCACGGGGTCTCAGCGGCTCGCAAATGGTCCCTGGCACCTCCCCAGCGCGCGCATGGGCCCTAGCAACTTCGCACGGGTTCCCAGCAGCTCACCAAATGGTCCCTGGCCCCTCCCCAACGCGTCTACGGGGCCCAGCGACCCCGCGCAAGGGTGCCAGCGGCTCGCCAAATGATCCCTGGTACCTCCCCAGCATGCCCACTGGGCCCAGCGAACCCGCGCTAGGTCCCAGTGGCTCGCAAATGGTCCCTGGCATATCCCCAGAGCCAGCACATGCCCCAACGACTTTGCGCGGTGTACCAGCGGCTCACCAAATGGTCCCTGGCACCTCCCTAGCGCGCACGGGGTCCAGAGACCGCGTGCGGGGTCCGAGCGGCTCGCCAAATACTCCCTAGCACCTCCCCAGCATGCGCACGGGCCCCAGCGACCCCGCGCGGGGTCCCAGCAGCTCGACAAATCGTCCCTGGCACCACCTCAGCGCACACGGGCCCCAAAGACCCCGCGCGGGGTCCCAGCGGCTCGTCAAATGGTCCTTGACCCCTCCCCAGCACGTGCATGGGGCCCAGAGACTGCGTGCAGGGTACGAGCGGCTTGCCAAAAGGTCCCTGGCACCTCCCCCGCGAACACACGGTCTCCAGCGACCTTGCACAGGGTCCCAGAGGATCGTCAAATGTTCCCTGGCACCTCCCCAGCGCGTGCATGGGCCCAGCGACCGCGTGCAGGGTCATAGCGGCTAGCCAAATGGTCCCTGGCACCTCCCCAGAACGTGCACGGACCCCAGCGTCCCCGCGCGTGGTCCCAGCGGCTCGCAAAACGGTCCCTGGCACATCCCCAGCGCGCGCACGGTCCCCAGACACCCCGTGCGGGGTCCGAGCGGCTCACCAAATGGTTCCTGGCACCTCTCCAACGCGCGCACAGGGCCCAGCAACCACGTTTGGGGTCCCAGCGGGTCACAAATGGTGCCTGGCACATCTCCAATGCTGGCACGGGGCCTAACGACCCCGGGCGGGGTCCCAGCGACTTTCAAATGGTCCCTAGCACATTCCCAGCTCACGCACGGGCCCCAGCGACTTCACGAGGGGTCCCAGCGGCTCGCCAAATGGTCCCTGGCACTTCCCCATTGCGCTCACGGGCCCCAGCGACTTCGCTCGTGCTCCAAGCAGCTTACCAAACTGAACCCCTGGCACCTTCCCAGCGCGCGCATTGGACCCAGCGACCCTACGCATGGTCTCAACGACTCGCCAAACGGTCCCTTGCACCAACCTAGCCCGCGCACAGAGCCCAGCAACCACATACAGGGTCCCAGCGGCTCGTAAATAGTCCCGGGCACATCCCCAGCATGCGCACGAGCCCAGCGACCCTGCGCGGGGTCCCAGCGTCTCGCCAAATGGTCCCTGGCTACTCCCCAGCACGCGCACAGGCCCCAGCAACTTCGCGTGGGGTCCCAGCGGCTCGCCAAATGGTCCCTGGCTCATCCCCAGCGCGGGCACGGGGCCCAACAACCCCGCGCGGGGTCCCAGCGGCTTGCCAAATGATCCCTGGCCCCTTCCCAGCGCTCGCACTGGGCCCAGCGACCCCGTGCGGGGTTCCAGCAGCTCACCAAATGCTCCCTGGCACCTCCCCAGCATGTGGACAGGCCCCAGCGACTTCGTGTAGGGTTCAAGTGGCTCGCCAAACTGTCCCTGGCACCTCCCCAGCGATCGCACAGGCCCCAGTTACCTCGCGCAGGGTACCAGAGGCTTGCCAAATAGTCCCTGGCACATCCTCAGTGCGCACACGGGCCCCAGCGACTTTGTGCGGGGTCCCAGCGGCTCGCCAAATGGTCCCTGGCCCCTCCCCAGCATACGCACGGGGCCTAACCATGCCGCGCAGGGTCCCAGTGGCTCGCAAATGGTCCCTGGCACATTCCCAGCGCACGCACGGGCCCCAGCGACTTCGCGCGGGGTCCCAGCAACTCGCAAATGGTCCCTAGCACATCCCCAGTGCGTGCACGGGCCCCAGCATCTTGGCGTGGGTTCCCAGCAGCTCTCCAAATGGTCCCTGGCACCTCCCCAGTGCGCACAGAACCCAGCGACCTTACGCGGGTTCACAGCGGCTTGCCAAACGGTCCATGACACCTCCACAGCCCGCGCACAGGGCTCAGAAACCACACGCAGGGTCCCAGCGGCTCGTAAATAATCCCGGGCACATCCCCAGTATGCACACGAGCCCAGCGACCACACGTGGAGTCCCAGCAGCTCTCCAAATGGTCCCTCCTACTCCCCAGCACGCGCACGGGGCAGCGACTACGCGTGGAGTCCCAGCGGCTCTCCAAATGGTCCCTGGCTACTCCCCAGCGCGCGAACGGGTTCCCAGCGGCTCGCCTAATAGTCCCTGGCACCTCCCCATTGCGCGCATGGGTCCCAGCAACATCGTGCGTGGTCCAAGCAGCTTACCAAACTGTCCCTGGCACCTCCCCAGCCTGCGCACAGGGCACAGCAACCACACGCAGGGTCCCAGCGGCTCGTAAATAGTCCCGGGCAAATCCCCAGCAGGCGCACGAGCACAGCGACCAGTCGTGGAGTCCATGCGGCTCTCCAAATGGTCCCTGGCTACTCCCCAGCGCGGGCACGGGGCAGCGACTATGCAAGGGGTCCCAGCGGCTTGCCAAATGGTCCCTGGCTCCTACCCAGCACGCACACAGGGCCCAGCGACCTCGCGACGGGTCCCAGCGGCTTGCCAAATGGTCCCTGGCACCTCCCCATTAAGCGCACAGGGCCCAGCTACCCCGCGCGGGGTCCGAGTGGCTCGCCAAATGGTCCCTGGCACCTCCCCAGCGCACACACGGATCCCAGTGACCAGGCGTGGAGTCCCAGCAGCTCCCCAAAAGTTCCCTGGCACCTCCCCAGCGCGCGTACGGGGCAGCGACTTGGAGCGGGGTCCCAGTGGCTTGCCAAATGTTCCCTGACCCCTCCCCAACCAGTGCACCGGTCCCAGCGACCCTGCGCATGTCCCAGCGGCTCGCCAAGTGGTCCCTGGTACCTCCCCAGCATGAGCAGGGGCCCCAGCGGCTTTGCGCGGGGTCCCAGCGTCTCGCCAAATGCTCCCTGGCACCTCCCCAGCACGCACATGGGCAATAGCCACCGTGCACGGGGTTCCAGTGGCTCGGTAAACGGTCCCTGGCACCTCCCCAGCGCATGTATGTACACTAGCGATCCCACGCTGGGTCCCAGCAGATCGCCAAACAATCCCTGGCTCCTCCCCAGCACACGTACGGACACTAGCGACCCCAGCCGGGGTCAAGCGGCTCGCTAAATTGTCCTTGGCGACTCCCCAGGGGACCAGGGGAGTCGCCAAGGACACCACGCATTGGGACCAGCCAGTCGGTGCGGTGTCTCAACAGCTCACCAAATGGTCCCTGGCACCTCACCAGCAAGGCCACGGGCCCCAGCGACACCGTGCGAGGTCCCAGCGGCTCACCAAATGGTCCCTGACTCCTACCCAGCACGCGCACAGGCCCCAGCAACCACACGCGGGGTCCCAGTGGCTCGCAAATGGTCCCTGGCACATCCCCAGCACGAGCACAGGCCCCAGCTGCTTCGTGCGGGGTCCAAGCGGCTCGCTTAGCGGTCCCTGGCACCTCCACAGCGCACGTATGTACACTAGCGACCCCACTCTGGGTCCCAGCAGCTCGCCAAAAGTTCCCTTGCACCTCCCCAGCGTGCGCACAGTCCCAGCGTTAAACTAAATTTTCCCTGGCACCTCCCCAGCGCGCGCACAGGGCCCAGCGACCAAGCGTGGCATTCCAGTGGCTCACCAAATGGTCCCTGGAACATCACCAGTGCGCGTATGGGCCCCAGCTACCCCGCGTGGAGTCCCAGCGAATTGCCAAATGGTCCCTGGCACCTCACCAGCGCGTGCACAGGGCCCAGCTACCCCGCGCGGGGTCCCAGCGGCTCGCCAAATGGTCCCTGGAACATTCCCAGGGTGCGCACGGATCCCAGTGACCAGACGTGGAGTCCAAGCTGCTCCCCAAAAGGTCCCTGACTCCTCCCCAGCACACGTACGGGGCAGCGACTTGGAGCGGGGTTCCAGTGGCTCTCCAAAAGGTCCCTGGCTCCTCCCCAGCTCGTGTACAGGGCCCAGCAACCACGCGCGGGGTCCAGGTGAGTCACCATGGACACCCCGGACAGGCACCAGCGACCTCGCGCATTGTCCCAGAGGCTCGCCAAATGGTCCCTGGCACATCCCCAGCGCGCACAGGCCCCAGCGACTTCATACGGGGTCCCAGCTGCTCACCAAATGGTCCCTGGATCCTACCCAGAACGCGCACAGGGCCCAGCAACCACGAGCGGGGTCCCAGTGGCTCGCAAATGGTCCCTGGCACATCCCCAGCATGAGCTCGGACTCCAGCGACTTTGCGCGGGGTTCCAGCAGCTTACCAAATGGTCCCTGGCCCCTCCCTAGCACGCGCATGGGGCCCAAGGACCCCGCGCGGGGTCCCAGCGGCTCACCAAATGATCCCTGGCACCTACCCAGCAAGCACACGGTCACCAGCGACCACGTGCAGGGTCCGAGCGGCTCGCTAAGTGGTCCCTGGCACCTCCACAGCGCATGTATGTACACTAGCGACCCTACGCTGGGTCCCAGCGGCTCGCCAAACGTTCCCTGGCTCCTCCCCAGCGTGCGTACAGACACTAGCGACCCCAGCCGGGGTCAAGCGGCTCGCTAAATTGTCCTTGGCGACTCCCCAGGGGACCAGGGGAGTCGCCAAGGACACCACGCATTGGGACCAGCCACTCGGTGCAGTGTCCCAACAGCTCACCAAATGCTCCCTGGCACCTCACCAGCAAGGCCACGGGCCCCAGCGACACCGTGCGAGGTCCCAGCGGCTCACCAAATGGTCCCTGACTCCTACCCAGCACGCGCACAGGCCCCAGCAACCACACGCGGGGTCCCAGTGGCTCGCAAATGGTCCCTGGCACATCCCTAACGCGAGCACGGGCCCCAGCTGCTTCGTGTGGGGTCCAAGCGGCTCAGCAAATGGTCCCTGGCACCTTCCCAACACCCACACAGTCACCAGCGACCGCGTGCATGGTCCGAACGGCTCGCTTAGCGGTCCCTGGCACCTCCACAGCGCACGTACGTACACTAGCGACCCCACTCTGGGTCCCATGCAGCTCACCAAAAGTTCCCTGGCACCTCCCCAGCGTGCGCACAGTCCCAGCATTACACTAAATTTTCCCTGGCACCTCCCCAGCGCTCGCACAGGGCCCAGCGACCCCGCGTTAGGTCCCAGCGGCTCGACAAATGGTCCCTGGCACCTCCCCAGCGCGCGCACAGGCACCAGCGACCAGGCGTGGAGTACCAGCGGCTCACCAAATGGTCCCTGGATCCTCACCAGCGCGCGAATGGGCCCCAGATACCCCGCGTGGAGTACCAGTGCCTTGCCAAATGGTCCCTGGCACCTCCCCAGCACGTGCACAGGGCCCAGCTACCCCGCGCGGGGTCCCAGCGGCTCGCCAAATGGTCCCTGGCACCTCCCCAGGGTGCGCACAGATCCCAGTGACCAGGCGTGGAGTCCAAGCGGCTCCCCAAAAGTTCCCTGGCTCCTCCCCAGCACGCATATGGGGCAGCGACATGGAGCGGGGTCCAGAGGCTCGCCAAATGGTCCCTGGCACCTCCCCAGCATGCACACGGGCAATAGCGACCGTGCACGGGGTTCCAGTGGCTAGCCAAACGGTCCCTGGCTCCTCCCCAGCTCGCGTACACGGCCCAGCAACCACGCGCGGGGTCCAGGTGAGTCACCAAGGACACCACGCACAGGCACCAGCGACCTCGCGCAGGGTCCCAGAGGCTCGCCAAATGGTCCCTGGCACATCCCCAGCGCGCACGGTCCCCAGCGACTTCATACGGGGTCCCAGCGGCTCACCAAATGGTCCCTGGATCCTACCCAGAACGCGCACAGGGCCCAGCAACCACGAGCGGGGTCCCAGTGGCTTGCAAATGGTCCCTGGCACATCCCCAGCATGAGCTCGGACTCCAGCGACACCGTGTGAGGTCCCAGTGGCTCCCCAAATGAACCCTGGCTCCTACCCAGCACGCACACAGGGCCCAGCAACCACGCGCGGGGTCCCATTGGCTCACAAATGGTCCTTGGCACCTCCCCAGTGCACGTACGTAAATGGTCCCTGGCCCCTCCCTAGTTGGCGCATGGGGCCCAAGGACCCCGCGCGGGGTCCCAGCGGCTCACCAAATGCTCCCTGGCACCTCATCAGCAAGGGCACGGGCCCCAGCGACACCGTGTGAGGTCCCAGCGGCTCCCCAAATGAATCCTGGCTCCTACCCAGCACGCACACAGGGCCCAGCAACCACGCGCGGGGTCCCATTGGCTCACAAATGGTCCTTGGCACCTCCCCAGCACGCGCACGGACACTAGCGACCCCAGCCGGGGTCCAGCGGCTTGCTAAATTGTCCTAGGTGACTTCTCAGCACACGCTGCTCCGCGCTGGGTCCCAACAGCTCGAAAAATGCTCCTTGGAACCTCCCCAGCGTGCTCAAGGGCCCCACAGACCCTGCGCGGGGTCCGAGCGGTTCGCCAAATGTTCCCTGGCCCCTCCCCAGCACGCGCACGGACCCCAGCGACTTTGCGTGGTGTGCCAACGGCTCTCAAATTGGTCTCTGGCACCTCCCCAGAGAGCGCACGGGCCCCAGCGACCTTGCGCAGGTTCCCAGTGGCTCACCAAATGATCCCTGGCACATCCCCAGTGCACGCACGGGCACCAGCAACCCCGCGCAGGGTCCCCTCGGCTCGCCAAATGGTCCCTGGCACCTCCCCAGCGAGCGCACGCACCGCAGCAACCACACGCAGGGTCCCAGTGGCTCGTAAATAATCCCGGTCACATTCCCAGCACGCGCACGGGCCCAGCGACCCCGCATGGGGTCCCAGCGACTCGCCAGATTGTCCATGGTAGCTCCCCAGTACACGCACTGGGTCAAGCGACGCCGCGCAGGGTCCCAGAGGCACGCCAAATGGTCCCTGGCACCTCCCCAGCATGCACACGGGGCCCAGCGACCAAGCACGGGTTCCCAGCGGCTCGCCAAATGGACCCTGACACCTCCCCATCGCGCACACGGGCCCCAGCGACTTCACGCGTGGTCCATGTGGCTTACAAAACTGCCCCTGGCACCTCCCTAGCACACGCATGGGGCTCAGCGATCCCGCGCAGGGTCCCAGCGGTTCACCAAATGGACCCTGGCACCTCTGCAGCCCGCGCACAGGGCCCAGCAACCACACATAGAGTCCCAGCGGCTCGTAAATAGCCCCGGGCACATCCCCAGCGCACGCACGAATGCAGCGACCCCGTGTGGGGTCTCAGCGGCTCTCCAAAAGGTCCCTGGCACCTCCACAGCGCACGCACGGTCCCCAGTGACTTCAAGCGGCGTCCCAGCAGCTCGCAAATGGTCCCTGGCACATCCCCAGTGCGTGCACGGGCCCCAGCGACATCGCGAGGGGTCGCAGCAGCGTACCAAATGGTCCCTGGCCCCTCCCCAGCGTGTGCAGAATGCCCAGCGACTTCGCGCAGGGTCCCAGCAGCTCGCCAAATGGTCCTTAGCACCTCCTCAGCATGCAGACAGTCACCAGCAACCGCGTGCAGGGTCCCAGCGGCTCGCTAAATGGTCCTTGGCACCTCCCCAGCGTGAGCACGGGCCCCACTGACCAGGTGTGGAGTCCCAGCGGCTCACTAAATGGTCCCTGACACCACCCCAGCACGCGCACTTGGCCCAGCGTCCCCGCGCGGGGTCCCAGCGGCTCGCCAAATGGTCCCTGGTACCTCCCCAGTGCAGACACTGTGCCAGGCGACCCAGCGCGTGGTCCCAGCGGCTCACCAAATGGTCCCTGGCACCTCCCCAGCACGCGCACGGACCCCAGCGACTTCGCGTGGGGTGCCAGCGGCTCGCAAAATGGTCTCTGGCACCTCTCCAGAGAGCGCACGGTCCCCAGCGAAGGTGCGCAGTTTCCCAGTGGCTCGCCAAATGATCCCTGGCACATCCCCAGTGCGCGCACGGGCACCAGCAACCCCGCGCATGGTCCCAGCGGTTCGCCAAACGGTCCATGGCACCTCCCCAGCGAGCGCACGCGCCGCAGCAACCACACGCAGGGTCCCAGTGGCACGCCAAATGGTCCCTGGCCCATCCCCAGTGCGCGCACCGGGCCCAACGACCACGCGTGGGGTTCCAGTGGCTCGCCAAACACTCCCTGGCACATCCCCAGCGATCGTACGGGCCTCAGTGACCCCACGCGGGTGTGGGTCCAAGCAACACCGTACAGGGTCCCAGCGGCTCGCCAAATGGTCTCTGGCACCTACCCAGAGCGCGTACGGGGCCCAGTGACCCCGTCAAATGATCCCTGGCACCTACCCAGAGCGCGCACACGGCCTAGCAACCCCCGCGAGGTCTCACTGGCTCGCCAATTGGTCCCTGGCAGCTACCCAGCCCACACACGGGCATCAGCGACCCCGCGCGGGGTCCCAGCAGCTCCCCAAACGGTCCCTGGCACATCCCCAGCATGCTTACGGAGTCCAGCAACACCGTACGGGTTTCCAGCGGCTCGCCAAATGGGCTATGGCACCTACCCAGCGTCCACACATTGCTCAGCAACCCCGCGCGGGGTCCCAGCGGCTCGCCAAATGGTCCCAAGCACCTCCCCAGCGCGTAACGGCCCCAGGAACCCCTCGTGCCCAGCGGCTCACCAAATGGTCCCAAGCACCTACTCAGTACGCAAAAAGGCCCCAGTGACCCCGAATGCCCAGTGGTTCGCCAAAAGGTCCCAGGCACCACCCCAGCGCACGCACGGAGCCCAGCAACCGCACGCGGGGTCCCAGCGGCTCGCCAAATGGTCCCTAGCACATCCCCAGCGCACGTACGGGTCCCAGCGACACCGCGCGGGGTCCCAGCGGCTTGCCAAATGGTCCCTAGCACCTCCCCAGCGTGCACACGGGCCCCAGCGACTTTACACAGGGTCCCAGCAGCTCGCCAAATGGTCCCTGGCCCTCCCCAGCGAGCACACGGGGCCCAGCAAACCCGCGAGAGGTCCCAGGGGCTCGCCAAACGGTCTCTGGCACCTCCTCAGCACGTGCACGGGGCCCTGCGACCCCTAGCGGGGTCCTAGCGGCTCACAAATGGTCCCTGGCAGATTCCCAGCGCATGCACTGACCCCATGAACTTCGCGGAGGGTCCCAGTGGCTCGCCAAATTGGCCCTGGCTCCTCCCCAGCGGCTGAACGGAGCCCAGCGAACTTGCGCAGGGTCCCAGCGGCTCACCAAAAACTCCCTGGCATCTCCCCAGCACGTGCACGGGCCCCAGCGACCCTGCGTAGGGTCCCAGTGGCTCGGCAACTGGTGCCTGGCACCTCCCCAGCGCGCGGACAGGTACCACCAACCGAGTGAGGGGTCCGAGAGGCTCGCCAAATACTCCCTGGCACATCTCCAGCACGCTCACGGGACCCAGCAACCTCGCACAGGGTCCCAGCGGCACAAGCCAAACGGTCCCTAGCACCTCCCCAGCGAAACGCTGGGGTGACCTCGTGCAGGGTCCAATCGGCTCGCCAAATGGTCCCTGGCACCTCCCCAGTGCACGCACAGTCCCCAGTGACCACGTATGTGGTCCCAGCGGCTCGCCAAAATATCCTTGGCACCTCCGCAGCGCGTGCAGTGGGCCCAGCGACCGCACGCGGGGTCCCAGCGGTTCGCCAAATGATCCCTGGCACCCCCCCAGCCCGCGCACGGGGCCCAGTGACCCTGCACGGGGTCCCAGCGGCTCGCCAAATGGTCCCTGGCACCACCCCAGCGCGCACGGGCAGCAGCGACCGCACGCGGGATCCCAGAGGGTCCCCAGAAGATCCCTGGTACGTCCCCAGCACACGCACTGGGCCCAGCGACCCCGCGCGGGGTCCCAGCGGCTTGCAAATGGTCGCTGGCACATCCCCAGCGTGCGTACTGGCCCTAGTGACTTTACACGGGGTCCCAGCGGTTTCCCAAATGCTCCCTGGCCCTTCCCCAGCGAGCGCACGGTGTCCAGCGACCCCGCGCGGGGTCCCAGCGGCTCGCAAATGGTCCCTGGCACATCCCCAGCGTGCGCACGGGCCCCAGCGACCTCGCGCCGAGTACCAGCGGCTCGCCAAATGGTCCGTGGCTCCTCCCCAGCGGCCGCACGGGGCCCAGCGACCTCGCGCAGGGTCCTAGCTCCTTGCCAAACTGTCCCTTGCACCTCCCCAGCGTGCGCACTGGGCCCAGAGACCCTGTGAGTGGTCCCAGCGGCACCCCAAAACGTCCCTTGCACCTCCCTAGCACGCGCACAGACCCAGCAAGCTCGCACGGGGTTCCAGCGGCTCGCCAAACGGTCCCTGCCACCTCCCCAACACGTGCACGGGGCCAAACGACTTGTAAAATGCAATTTCACACATTGAACACCTACGGCACTTGCTGTTATCTAAGGACTGCGTTTAAGACCGTTTTTGCATCTTGTTACGCGATCAAATAGTAAAATACAAATTCGAACGTCGAACGCTATAGCACGTGTTGTTTTCTATGGAAAACTACATTTAAGCCCGTTTTCGCATCATTTTACGACTTTCAATTGTAAAATGAGATTTCACACATTGAACGCCTACAGTATGTGTTGTTTTCTAAGGACTCTGCGTTTAAAACCGCTTTTGCATCTTTTTACGCGATCAAATAGTAAAATACAAATTCAAACGTCGAACGCTATAGCACATGTTGTTTTCTATGGTAAACTACATTTAGGACCGTTTTCGCGTCATTTTATGACTTTCAATTGTAAAATGCAATTCACACATTGAACGTTACAGCACGTGTTGTTTTCTTAGTACGGTCTGCGTTTAGGATCATTTCCTCATTATTTTACGACTTTCAACTGTAAAATGCAATTTCACACATTTGAACGCCATCAGCACTTGATGTTTTCTAAGGACTCTGCGTTTAAGACCGTTTTGCATCTTTTTACAACATCAATAGTAAAATACAAATTCAAACGTCGAAGGCTATAATACGTGTTGTTTTCTATGGAAATCTACGTTTAGGACTGTTTTCGCGTCATTTTATGACTACATAGTAAAATGCAAAATCAAACATCGAATGCATGCAGCACATGCTGTTTGTTTAGGCCTTTTGCGTTCTGGACATTTCTGCGTCATTTTACGACTTTCGATTACAAAATGCATTTTCACCTATTGAACGCCTACAGCACGTGCTGTTTTCTAAGGACTTTCTGCGTTTAAGTGCGTTTTTGCCTTTTTACGCCTTCAAATATTAAAATACAAATTCAATGGTCGAATGCTATAGCACGTGTTGTTTGCTATGGAAAACTACATTTAGGACTGTTTTCGTGTCATTTTACGACTTTCAATTGTAAAATGCAATTTCACACATATGAACGCCTCCAGCACGTGCTGTTTTCTAAGGACTCTGCATTTAAGACCGTTTTTGCATCTTTTTACGCCATCAAATATTAAAATACAAATTCAAACATCGAACGCATTCGCACGTGCTGTATTCTATGGACATCCATGTTTAGTATCATTTTGGTGTCATTATATGCCTTTAAATGGTAAAATGCAATTTACACATTGAACGTTACAGCACGCGCTGTTTTCTTAGCACAGTCTGCGTTTAGGACCGTTTTCGCGTCATTTTACGACTTTCAATTGTAAAATGCAATTTCTCACATTAAACGCTTCCAGCACGCGCAGTTTTTTCAAGATACTGCGTTTAAGACCGTTTGCATCTTTTCTACTCCATCAATAGTAAAATACAAATTCAAACATCGACCACTATAGCACGTGTTGTTTTCTATGGAAAACTACGTTTAGGCCCGTTTTCGCGTCATTTTATGACTAAATAGTAAAATGCAAAATCAAACATCGAATGCATGCAGGATGTGCTGTTTGTTTAGGACTTTTGCGTTCTGGACAGTTTTGCCTCATGCTACGACTTTCAATTGTAAAATGCAATTTCACCTATTGAACGCCTACAACGTGCTGTTTTCTAAGGATTTTCTGTGTTTAAGACCGTTTTTGCCTTTTACGTCTTCAAATATAAAAAACAAATTCAAACGTCAAACGCTATAGCCTGTGTTGTTTTCTATGGAAATCTACGTTTAGGACCGTTTTCGCGTCATTTTATGACTAAATAGTAAAATGCATAATAAAACATCAAAGGCATGCAGCACGTGCTGTTTGTTTAGGCATTTTGCGTTATGGACAGATCTGCGTCATTTTACGACTTTCATTTGTAAAATGCAATTTCACATATTAAATACTTTCAGTACGTGCTGTTTTCTCAGGAATCTGCGTTTAAGACCGTTTTTGCATCTTTTTATGCCATCAAATAGTAAAATACAAATTCAAACGTCGAACGGTATAGCACGTGTTGTTTTCTATGGAAATCTATGTTTAGGACCGTTTTCGCGTTATTTTATGACTAAATAGTAAAATGCAAAATCAAACATCGAATGCATGCAGCACATGCTGTTTGTTTAGGCCTTTTGCGTTCTGGACAGTTCTGCGTAATTTTACGACTTTGAATTGCAAAATGAAATTTCACCTATTGAACACCTATAGCACGTGCTGTTTTCTAAATATTTTCTGCATTTAAGAGCGTTTTTGCCTTTTACGCCTTCAAATATTAAAATACAAATTCAAGCGTCGAACGGTATAGCCCGTGTTGTTTTCTATGCAAATCTATGTTTAGGACCGTTTTCTCGTCATTTTACGACTTTCAATTATAAAATGCAATTTTACACATTGAACGCCTGCAGCACGTGCTGTTTTCTAAGGACTCTGCGTTTAAGACCGTTTTTGCATCGTTTTATGCCATCAAATAGTAAAATACAAATTCAAACGTCGAACGGTATAGCCCGTGTTGCTTTCTATGGAAATCTATGTTTAGAACCGTTTTCTCGTCATTTTACGACTTTTAATGATAAAATGCAAAATCAAACATCGAATGCATGCAGCACGTGCTGTTTGTTTAGGCCTTTTGTCTTCTGGACAGTGCTGCCTCATTTTACGACTTTCAGTTGCAAAATGCAATTTCACCTATTGAACGCCTACAGTCCGTGCTGTTTTCTAAGGACTTTCTGCGTTTAGAGCGTTTTTGCCTTTTACGCCTTCAAATATTAAAATACAAATTCAAACGTCGAACGCTATAGCCTGAGTTGTTTTTTATGGAAATCTATGGTTAGGACCGTTTTCGCGTCATTTTACGACTTTAAATTATAAAATGCAATTTCACACCTTCAGCACGTGCTGTTTTCTCAGGACTCTGCGTTTAAAACCGTATTTGCATCTTTTTATGACATCAAATAGTAAAATACAAATTCAAACGTCGAACGGTATAGCACGTGTTGTGTTCTATGGACATACATGTTTAGGATCATTTTCGCGTTATTTTATGACTAAATTGTAAAATGCATAATAAAACATCAAAGGCATGCAGGACGTGCTGTTTGTTTAGGCATTTTGCGTTATGGACAGATCTGCGTCATTTTACGACTTTCATTTGTAAAATGCAATTTCACATATTAAATACTTTCAGTACATGCTGTTTTCTAAGGACTTTCTGCATTTAAGAACGTTTTTGCCTTTTACGCCTTCAAATATTAAATACAAATTCAAACGTCAAACGCTATAGCACGTGTTGTTTTCTATGGAAATCTACGTTTAGGACCGTTTTCGCGTCATTTTATGACTAAATAGTAAAATGTAAAATCAAACATCGAATGCATGCAGGATGTGCTTTTTGTTTAGGCCTTTTGTGTTCTGGACAGTTCTTCCTCATTCTACGACTTTCAAT
>CM060293.1:752496-772496 GCA_030684275.1 Acipenser oxyrinchus oxyrinchus | reverse complement strand
CCCTAACCCTAACCCTAAGTTCCAACCCTAACCGTAACCCTAACACTAACCCTAAACCTAAACCTAAACCCTAACCCTAACCCTAACCCTAACCCTAACCCTAACCCTAACCCTAACCCTAACCCTAGTTCCAAACCTAACCCTAACCCTAACCCTAAACCTAACCCTAGTTCCAACCCTAACCCTAAACCTAACCCTCACCCTCACCCTAACCCTAACCCTAACCCTAACCCTAACACTAACCCTAACCCTTACCCTAAGTTCCAACCCTAACCCTAACCCTAACCCTAAGTTCCAACCCTAACCCTAAGTTCTAACCCTAACCCTAAATTCCAACCCTAACCTTAACCCTAAGTTCAAACCCTAACCCTAACCGTAACCCTAACCTTAACCTTAACCCTAACCCTAACATTAACCCTAACCCTAACCCTAACCGTAACCCTAAGTTCCAACCCTAACCCTAACCCTAAGATCCAACCCTAACCCTAACCCTAACACTAACCCTAGTTCCAACCCTAACCCTAACCATAACACTAACCTTAACCTTAACCCTAACCCTAACATTAACCCTAACCCTAACCGTAACCCTAAGTTCCAACCCAAACCCTAACACTAAGTTCCAA
Source organism: Acipenser oxyrinchus oxyrinchus (assembly GCA_030684275.1). Classification (NCBI taxonomy): domain Eukaryota; kingdom Metazoa; phylum Chordata; class Actinopteri; order Acipenseriformes; family Acipenseridae; genus Acipenser; species Acipenser oxyrinchus. The sequence continues at coordinate 771,873 of CM060293.1, read as the reverse complement.
CCCTAACCGTAACCCTAACCCTAACCCTAACCCTAACCCTAACCCTAACCCTCACCCTCACCCTAACCCTAACCCTAACCCTAACCCTAACACTAACCCTAACCCTAACCCTAACCCTAAGTTCCAACCCTAACCCTAACCCTAAGTTCCAACATTAACCCTAAGTTCTAACCCTAACACTAAGTTCCAACCGTAACCCTAACCCTAAGTTCCAACCCTAACCCTAACCCTAACCCTAACCCTAACCCTAAATCCAACCATAACCCTAACCCTAACCCCAACCAAAACCCTAACCCTAACCCTAACCCTAACCCTAATTCCAACCCTAACCCTAACCCCTAACCCAAACCCTAATCCTAATCCTAACCATAACCCTAAATTCCAACCCTAACCCTAACCCTAACCCTAACTTCCAACCCTAACCCTAACCCTAACCCTAAGTTCCAACCCTAACCCTAACCCTAACCCTAACCCTAACCCATAACCCTAACCCTAACCCTAGCCCTAACCCTAACCCTAACCCTAGTTGCAACCCTAACCCTAAACCTAACCCTAACCCTTACACTAACCCTAACCCTAACCCTATCCCTAACCTTAACCTTAACCCTAGTTCCAACCCTAACTCTAACCCTGACCCTAACCCTAACCCTAGTTCCAACCCTAACCCTAACCATCACCCTCACCCTAACCCTAACACTTACCCTTACCCTAACCCTAACCCTAACACGCATGTCCACTCGAAGGGAACGCGATGGGTCTGAGGGCGCTAGTGCAAGATGGTTGGGGTGCGCGAGAGCGACGAGAGAGGGGCCCATCTCATCTTTTCACGGCCGGGTCAAGATATGGGCCGACGCGAAGAAGGGGCGACATAGAGACGCCCTCCACCACCATCCCCTTCCCGCCGTGCCGGAGCGCGGGGCAAAGGGCGGCCTGGGATGATGGGCCGCGAGCCGGGCACGCAGCGCTCCGAAGACCCCCGTACTCCTGCTCGCGCCCCAGGGGACACGAGCTGGGCACGGAAAGCTCCGAAGACCCCCGTTCTCCTGCTCGATCCCCGCCCGCCCACGGGCCGATGACACAGGGTGTGAGACCCACACGGGCGAGGCGCGCGCCCTGGGGGGCCGACCGTTAATGATCCTTCCGCAGGTTCACCTACGGAAACCTTGTTACGACTTTTACTTCCTCTAGATAGTTAAGTTCGATCGTCTTCTCGGCGCTCCGCCAGGGACGCATGAGCGAAACTGGCAGGGCCGATCCAAGGACCTCACTAAACCATCCAATCAGTAGTAGCGACGGGCGGTGTGTACAAAGGGCAGGGACTTAATCAATGCGAGCTGATGACCTGCGCTTACTGGGAATTCCTTGTTCATGGGAAAGAATTTCAATCCCCGATCCCTAGCACACATGGGGTTCATCGGTTTACCCACGCCTGTCAGCAAAGGTAAACACATGCTGAGCCATTCAGTGTAGCACGCGTGCAGCCCCGGACATCTAAGGGCATCACAGACCTGTTATTGCTCCATCTCGTGTGGCTGAGAGCCACCCGTCCCTCTAAGAAGTTGGCACCGACCTCCTGGGGCCGCATAACTATTTAGCATGTCGGGGTCTCGTTCGTTATCGGAATTAACCAGACAAATCGCTCCACCAACTAAGAACGGCCATGCACCACCACCCACAGAATAGAGAAAGAGCCATCAATCTGTCAATCCTTCCTGTGTCCGGGCCGGGTGGGTTTCCCCGTGTTGAGTCAAATTAAGCCGCAGGCTCCACACCTGGTGGTGCCCTTCCGTCAATTCCTTTAAGTTTCAGCTTTGCAACAATACTCCCCCCGGAACCCAAACACTTTGGTTTCCCAGAGGCTGCTCGGCGGGTCATGGGAATAACGCCGCCCGATCGCCAGTCGGCATCGTTTATGGTTGGAACTACGACGGTATCTGATCGTCTTCAAACCTCCGATTTTCGTTCTTGATTAATGAAAACATTATTGGCAAATGCTTTCGCTTTCGCCCGTCTTGCACCGGTCCAAGAATTTCACCTCTAGCGGCACAGTACGAATGCCCCCGGCCGTCCCTCTCAATCATGGCCCCGGGTTCGGGAAACCCACAAAACAGAACCGGAGTCCTATTCCATTATTCCTAGCTGAAGTATTCAGGCGAGTCAGCCTGCTTTGAACACTCAAATTTTTTCAAAGTAAACGCTTTGGACCCCACGGGACACTCACCCAAGAGCATCGAGGGGGCACCGAGAGGCAGGGGCTGAGACGGGCGGTAGCTCGCCTCACGGCGGACTGCCAGCTCGATCCCAAGATCCAACTATGAGCTTTTTAACTGCAGCAACTTTAATATACGCTATTGGAGCTGGAATTACCACGGCTGCTGGCACCAGACTTGCCCTCCAATGGATCCTCGTTAAAGGATTTAAAGTGTACTCATTCCAATTACAGGGACCTCAATAGAGTCCTGTATTGTTATTTTTTGTCACTACCTCCCTGGGTCGGGAGTGGGTAATTTGCGCGCCTGCTGCCTTCCTTGGATGTGGTTGCCATTTCTCAGGCTCCCTCTCCGGAATCGAACCCTGATTCCCCGTTACCCGTGATCACCATGGTAGGCACAGAAAGTACCATCTAAAGTTGATAGCGCAGACAGTCGAATGAGTCGTCACCGCCACCAGGGACGTGCGATCGGCTTGAGGTTATCCAGAGTCACCAAAAGTGGCCGGGAGCAAGCCCCCGGTTAGGTTTTTGATCTGATAAATGCACGCATCCCCCCAGAGCCCCATGGGAAGAGGGGAGGGGGTCAGCGCTCATTGGCATGTATTAGCTCTAGAATTACCACAGTTATCCAAGTAACATTCGAGCGATCAAAGGAGCCATAACTGATTTAATGAGCCTTTCGCAGTTTCACTGTACAAGCCCGTTTGTACTTAGACATGCATGGCTTAATCTTTGAGACAAGCATAAGCTACTGGCAGGATCAACCAGGTTGCCGCGCCTTCCACATCCCCCGAGTCGGGTGGAGGATGGTGGAACGAGCGTGATCCGATCCCCGGTTGCCCCCCAAAACGCGAGGCACCCGAATGGGGAGTGCCCAAAAAGGGAGTGCCCGAACGGGAAGCACATGAACACGGGGCACGTGGAGCGAGAAGCGGATGGGGGAGCGCAGAAGGAAGGAACGCGACGGAGCCCACCCGCGAACGGGAGGGGGCTCGAGCACGGCAGGGGGTGTGCAAGCACGTCACGGAACCGTCAAAAGCTAAGCGGTACGGGGGACCGCAGGCCCGCCAGTGAAAGCGCTTCAGCTCCGGGGAAAAGACGCACACAACGGGGGAAGAGACCCACCGGTCCTCCCCAGGCTCGAGCCAGAGCATTGGTGGAAGGTGCTCCCAGGCTATTCGACCTCGCTCGGAAAGGTCGGTGTCCCCCCTCCCACAGACTTCTCTGGGATGGAAGGGAAACCCTCTCAATGGCGTCCAACTGTAGGGTTCGGGAAGAACCGCCATGCCTGAACACCGGCACGAGACCGGCCCGCAGGGGCCCTCCCCAGTCGGAATGAAAAAGCCAGTCATGTGGAAACCTCACCCCTGGAAGGAACACAGGCAAGGCGACTTTACCACAATGGAAGTCACTCCCGACCTGGCCCCTGCCCGGCACGAAGCCTCCAGAAACAGCCAACAACTCACCTCCTTGCCCCCGCAAGCCGTTCACCCAAACAGCATTGATAGCCTGGGGGGGACACACGTGGATCAGGGGGAAGGAACAGAGGCAAGGCGACTTTACCACAATGGAAGTCACTCCCGATCTGTCTCCTGTCTGGCACGAAGCCTCCAGAAATGGCCAGCTCACAATCTTGGCCCTGCCAGCTGTTCACCCAAACAGCATCCGAGATAGCCGCGGGACACACGCGGTTTAGGGGGAAGGAACACAGGCAAGGCAACTTTACCAAATCATCCCCACCTGGCTCCAGCCCGGCACGAGGCCTCCCAACACGGCCAACAGCTCACAATCTTGGCCCTGCAACCCCGCCGGGGTTCACCGAACCTGGCCCGCAACCGTCGGCCGCGAAGAGCGTGGCCCGGATCTCACTCTCGGGAAGAACGCACGTTGGCGAGGAAGGGTGGTCGGAGACTAAACCGCGCGGGGCAGTCACCCCGACCAGCTCCTGGCCAACACTCAGACAAGCAGGGGAGTCGGGAGACTGAAATGCGAGGCGGTCAATGCGGCCATCTTCCTGCCCAGAACCGAGCCTAGAATTCGGCCCCAAGTCTGGGCAAGCATGTGGGGGAATGCTGAACCCGTGAACCACCCCTCAATGGACACAGGCGAGATGCGCGCTCACATTTTGCCCAGAAAAAGAACCTTATCCCGGGGCTTCAGGGTACACCGTAACGACGCAAGCATTTGGCCCGATCCTTGGACTCCCTTCCAGAGAGAGTGATGGTGTGGCGACCAAACTCAACTCCGCTCACCCCAGTCCACGGTAGAGTGGGTCAGGCATGGTCTTTCAATCAAAGCATGGTAAGATTAACAGTCCCCCGGCGGGGTCTTCGTCTGTCTGTCTGTGTTTGTGAAGTACCGTTTTGTTTCTCGCATGCACAAAGAGAGAAATTCCGTCAGGGAACACAAGGAGAAATCCCGTCAACTGCCCAGCACAAAGCCTCCAAGCCCAGCTTCAACGGATGGGACACTTGCATTTTTCTGAAACATATATATATCAAAGACAGGAGAAGGTAAGTGATAGGAATGGGAAGATTCATTCAACTCCTGCCCAGCAACAGACTCCAAATGACGGCTCCAAACAGGTCCTTCACATGCATTCTGACACCTCCGTCCTGACTTAGTCAAACCATTTTGATCAAAAACCGTGTCGACAGAAATCTCCGCGGACCCCCCCGTTGTACCTCAACCGCGGTGACCTGAAGGGAGGGAGGGCCTGGGTCCTCACGCAAAGGAGTCGCTGACGCCCCGCGGCGCTTTTTGGCCTCTGCCCTTGGGAGACTTCCCCAAACTACCCCGACGTGGCCATGGTGATGCAATGTTAAAGATAGGAAACATGACCATGCTTTTTGGAAAACTTAGATTCTGGCAGAGCCGAAAAACTCTGGACTATGGCCTTGTCATGCTAAAGATAGGGATTTCCCCCCGAAAATCCCTCTCAACATGACCATAGCTCAGAAATGACCTCCGGAGAAGGTAGAAATGACCAGAGCTGTGAAACGTGAGCACAGAAGCTCGATGGGCGCTTAGCCCGGATCTCGAGCCGGAAATTGGAGCCTCCAAGCCTGCAGGAACGGGCGCCAAGGGAGGTCCTCCCGGTTCCAGCCACATGACCAGAGCCAGGCCAAAAATTGACCAGAGTTTAGTCAGAACTTAACCGTGTGGTGAAGAGGGCTTGGTCCGGTTCCAGCCACATGACCAGAGCAAGGCCAGAAATTGACCAGAGTTTAGTCAGAACTTAACCATGTGGTTAGAGGGCTTGGTCCGGTTCCAGCCACATGACCAGAGCCAGGCCAGAAATTGACCAGAGTTTAGCCAGAACTTAGCCGTGTGGTTAAGAGGGCTTAGTCCCGTCCTAAGCCAGAAGAATGGGACCTCCAGCATGGCCTGAACCTGTGCCAAAGGTGACCCCACCTCCAGCCACATGACAGAGTTTAGTCAGAACTTAGCAGTGTGGTTAAGAGGGCTTAGTCCTGTCCTAAGCCCGAAGAGCGGGACCTCCAGCCCGGCCTGAACCGGTGCCAGGCGCGGGAGGGGGTCATCAGGCAGACTTCCAGGGAGGAAGCTGCCAGGGGTGAATGGGGACCCTGCCTGGGGTACAGAGCCTCCGACATGGCCTCGATCGGTCGCTCGTGCCCTTAGAAAGGAGCTCCGTCCTGACTTAGAAAAAAAATTTTGATCGACATACCGTACCCCTAGTAATATGCAGGTACTTCCCTGGTGCATCTACCATCCATTAGCATTAAGGAAGCGAGCCACTACTTCATTTCGACCTCCTGGAACCCCCGCTCGGCCACAAATAGCAAATATCTCCCCGTAGGAGAAGGTAAAGTTTAATCGCAGCTATGGTCATGTCAGCTAATTCTACCTATGGTCATGTTACTGAAACCTGGCTATGGTCATGTCAGCTAATTCTACCTATGGCCAAGTTACTGAAACCTGCCTATGGTCATGTCGGCAAATTCTGGCTATGGTCATGTTACTAAATTCTGGCTATTGTCATGTTACTGAAACCTGGCTATGGTCATGTCGGCAAATTCTGGGTATGGTCATGTTCGCTAAACCTGCCTATGGTCATGTTGGCTAAACCTGCCTATGGTCATGTCAACTAATTCTGGCTATGGTCATGTTACTAAAACCTGCCTATGGTCATGTTACCACAAACTGCCTATGGTCATGTTGGCTAAACCTGCCTATGGTCATATAATTGAAACCTGCCTATGGTCATGTTGGCTAAACCTGCCTATGGTCATGTTGGCTAAACCTGCCTATGGTCATGTTGGCTAAACCTGCCTATGGTCAGGTCAGCTAATTCTGGCAATGGCCATGATACTAAAACCTGCCTATGGTCATATTACTGAAAATAGCCTATGGTCATGTTGGCTAAATCTGCCTGTGGTCATGTTGGCTAAACCTGAATATGGTCATGTTGATAAAACCTGCCTATGGTCATGTTTGCTAAACCTACCTATAGTCATGTTGGGTAAACCTGCCTATGGTCATGTCGCTAAAACCTGCCTATGGTCATGTTGGCTAAACCTGCCTATGGTCATGTTGGCTAAACCTGCCTATGGTCATGTTGCTGAAACCTGCCTATGGTCATGTTGGCTAAAACCTGGCTATGGTCATGTTGGCTAAACCTGCCTATGGTCATGTTACTGAAACCTGCCTATGGTCATGTTGGCTAATTCTGCCTATGGTCATGTTACTGAAACCTGCCTATGGTCATGTTGGCTAAACCTGCCTATGGTCATGTTGGCTAAACCTGCCTATGGTCATGTTGGCTAAAGCTGCCTATGGTCATGTTGGCTAAAGCTGCCTATGGTCATTTTGTCTAAAATCTGCCTATGGTCATGTTGGCTAAATCCTGCCTATGGTCATATTGGTTAAAACTGCCTATGGTCATATTGGCAAAACCTGCCTATGGTCATGTTGGCTAAACCTTCCTATGGTCATGTTGCCTAAACCTGCCTATGGTCATGTTACTGAAACCTGCCTATGGTCATGTTGGCTAAACCTGCCTATCGTCATGTAATTGAAACCTGCCTATGGTCATGTTGGCTAAAACCTGGCTATGGTCATGTTGGCTAAACCTGCCTATGGTCATGTTGCTAAAACCTGCCTATGGTCATGTTGGCTAAACCTGCCTATGGTCATGTTGGCTAAACCTGCCTATGGTCATGTTGGCTAAAACCTGCCTATGGTCATCTTACTGAAACCTGCCTGTGGTCATGTTGGCTAAACCTGCCTATGGTTATGTTGCTAAAACCTGCCTATGGTCATGTTGGCTAAACCTGCCTATGGTCATGTTACTCAAACCTGCCTATGGTCATGTTGGCTAAAACCTGGCTACGGTCATCTTGGCTAAAACTGCCTATGGTAATGTTGGCTAAAACCTGCCTATGGTCATGTTGGCTAAACCTGCCTATGGTCATGTTACTGAAACCTGCCTATGGTCATGTTGGCTAAAACCTGGCTACGGTCATGTTGGCTAAAACCTGCCTATGGTAATGTTGGCTAAAACCTGCCTATGGTCATGTTGGCTAAACCTGCCTATGGTCATGTTGGCTAAACCTGCCTATGGTCATGTTGGCTAAAACCTGCCTATGGTCATGTTACTGAAACCTGCCTATGGTCATGTTGGCTAAACCTGCCTATGGTCATGTTGGCTAAAACCTGCCTATGGTCATGTTGGCTAAACCTGCCTATGGTCATGTAATTGAAACCTGCCTATGGTCATGTTGGCTAAAACCTGGCTATGGTCATGTTGGCTAAACCTGCCTATGGTCATGTTGGCTAAAACCTGCCTATGGTCATGTTGGCTAAACCTGCCTATGGTCATGTTGGCTAAACCTGCCTATGGTCATGTTGGCTAAAACCTGCCTATGGTCATGTTGGCTAAACCTGCCTATGGTCATGTTGGCTAAACCTGCCTATGGTCATGTTGGCTAAACCTGCCTATGGTCATGTAATTGAAACCTGCCTATGGTCATGTTGGCTAAAACCTGGCTATGGTCATGTTGGCTAAAACCTGCCTATGGTCATGTTGGCTAAACCTGCCTATGGTCATGTTGGCTAAACCTGCCTATGGTCATGTTGGCTAAACCTGGCTGTGGTCATGTTGGCTAAACCTGCCTATGGTCATGTTACTGAAACCTGCCTATGGTCATGTTGGCTAAACCTGCCTATGGTCATGTTGGCTAAACCTGCCTATGGTCATGTTGGCTAAACCTGCCTATGGTCATGTTGGCTAAACCTGCCTATGGTCATGTTGGCTAAAACCTGCCTATGGTCATGTTACTGAAACCTGCCTATGGTCATGTTGGCTAAACCTGCCTATGGTCATGTTGGCTAAACCTGCCTATGGTCATGTTGGCTAAACCTGCCTATGGTCATGTTGGCTAAAACCTGCCTATGGTCATGTTGGCTAAACCTGCCTATGGTCATGTTGGCTAAACCTGCCTATGGTCATGTTGGCTAAACCTGCCTATGGTCATGTTGGCTAAACCTGCCTATGGTCATGTTGGCTAAACCTGCCTATGGTCATGTTGGCTAAACCTGCCTATGGTCATGTTGGCTAAACCGGCCTATGGTCATGTTGGCTAAAACCTGCCTATGGTCATGTTGGCTAAACCTGCCTATGGTCATGTTGGCTAAACCTGCCTATGGTCATGTTGGCTAAACCTGCCTATGGTCATGTTGGCTAAACCTGCCTATGGTCATGTTGGCTAAACCTGCCTATGGTCATGTTGGCTAAACCTGCCTATGGTCATGTTGGCTAAACCTGCCTATGGTCATGTTGGCTAAACCTGCCTATGGTCATGTTGGCTAAACCTGCCTATGGTCATGTTGGCTAAACCTGCCTATGGTCATGTTGGCTAAAACCTGCCTATGGTCATGTTGGCTAAACCTGCCTATGGTCATGTTGGCTAAACCTGCCTATGGTCATGTTGGCTAAACCTGCCTATGGTCATGTTGGCTAAACCTGCCTATGGTCATGTTGGCTAAACCTGCCTATGGTCATGTTTGCTAAACCTGCCTATGGTCATGTTGGCTAAACCTGCCTATGGTCATGTTGGCTAAACCTGCCTATGGTTATGCTGGCTAAAACTTACCTATGGTCATGTTGGCTAAACCTGCCTATGGTCATGTTGGCTAAACCTGCCTATGGTCATGTTGGCTAAACCTGCCTATGGTCATGTTGGCTAAACCTGCCTATGGTCATGTTGACTAAACCTGCCTATGGTCATGTTGGCTAAACCTGCCTATGGTCATGTTGGCTAAACCTGCCTATGGTCATGTTGGCTAAAACCTGCCTATGGTCATGTTGGCTAAAACCTGCCTATGGTCATGTTGGCTAAACCTGCCTATGGTCATGTTGGCTAAACCTGCCTATGGTCATGTTGGCTAAACCTGCCTATGGTCATGTTGGCTAAACCTGCCTATGGTCATGTTGGCTAAACCTGCCTATGGTCATGTTGGCTAAACCTGCCTATGGTCATGTTGGCTAAACCTGCCTATGGTCATGTTGGCTAAACCTGCCTATGGTCATGTTGGCTAAACCTGCCTATGGTCATGTTGGCTAAACCTGCCTATGGTCATGTTGGCTAAACCTGCCTATGGTCATGTTGGCTAAACCTGCCTATGGTCATGTTGGCTAAACCTGCCTATGGTCATGTTGGCTAAACCTGCCTATGGTCATGTTGGCTAAACCTGCCTATGGTCATGTTGGCTAAACCTGCCTATGGTCATGTTGGCTAAACCTGCCTATGGTCATGTTGGCTAAACCTGCCTATGGTCATGTTGGCTAAACCTGCCTATGGTCATGTTGGCTAAACCTGCCTATGGTCATGTTGGCTAAACCTGCCTATGGTCATGTTGGCTAAACCTGCCTATGGTCATGTTGGCTAAACCTGCCTATGGTCATGTTGGCTAAACCTGCCTATGGTCATGTTGGCTAAACCTGCCTATGGTCATGTTGGCTAAACCTGCCTATGGTCATGTTGGCTAAACCTGCCTATGGTCATGTTGGCTAAACCTGCCTATGGTCATGTTGGCTAAACCTGCCTATGGTCATGTTGGCTAAACCTGCCTATGGTCATGTTGGCTAAACCTGCCTATGGTCATGTTGGCTAAACCTGCCTATGGTCATGTTGGCTAAAACCTGCCTATGGTCATGTTGGCTAAACCTGCCTATGGTCATGTTGCTAAAACCTGCCTATGGTCATGTTGGCTAAACCTGCCTATGGTCATGTTGGCTAAACCTGCCTATGGTCATGTTGGCTAAAACCTGCCTATGGTCATGTTGGCTAAACCTGCCTATGGTCATGTTGGCTAAACCTGCCTATGGTCATGTTGGCTAAACCTGCCTATGGTCATGTTGGCTAAACCTGCCTATGGTCATGTCGCTAAAACCTGCCTATGGTCATATTGGCTAAACCTGCCTATGGTCATGTTGGCTAAACCTGCCTATGGTCATGTTGGCTAAACCTGCCTATGGTCATGTTGGCTAAACCTGCCTATGGTCATGTTGGCTAAACCTGCCTATGGTCATGTTGGCTAAACCTGCCTATGGTCATGTTGGCTAAACCTGCCTATGGTCATGTTGGCTAAACCTGCCTATGGTCATGTTGGCTAAACCTGCCTATGGTCATGTTGGCTAAACCTGCCTATGGTCATGTTGGCTAAACCTGCCTATGGTCATGTTGGCTAAACCTGCCTATGGTCATGTTGGCTAAACCTGCCTATGGTCATGTTGGCTAAACCTGCCTATGGTCATGTTGGCTAAACCTGCCTATGGTCATGTTGGCTAAACCTGCCTATGGTCATGTTGGCTAAACCTGCCTATGGTCATGTTGGCTAAACCTGCCTATGGTCATGTTGGCTAAACCTGCCTATGGTCATGTTGGCTAAACCTGCCTATGGTCATGTTGGCTAAACCTGCCTATGGTCATGTTGGCTAAACCTGCCTATGGTCATGTTGGCTAAAACCTGCCTATGGTCATGTTGGCTAAACCTGCCTATGGTCATGTTGGCTAAACCTGCCTATGGTCATGTTGGCTAAACCTGCCTATGGTCATGTTGGCTAAACCTGCCTATGGTCATGTTGGCTAAACCTGCCTATGGTCATGTTGGCTAAACCTGCCTATGGTCATGTTGGCTAAACCTGCCTATGGTCATGTTGGCTAAACCTGCCTATGGTCATGTTGGCTAAACCTGCCTATGGTCATGTTGGCTAAACCTGCCTATGGTCATGTTGGCTAAACCTGCCTATGGTCATGTTGGCTAAACCTGCCTATGGTCATGTTGGCTAAACCTGCCTATGGTCATGTTGGCTAAACCTGCCTATGGTCATGTTGGCTAAACCTGCCTATGGTCATGTTGGCTAAACCTGCCTATGGTCATGTTGGCTAAAACCTGCCTATGGTCATGTTGGCTAAACCTGCCTATGGTCATGTTGGCTAAACCTGCCTATGGTCATGTTGGCTAAAACCTGCCTATGGTCATGTTACTAAATTCTGGCTATGGTCATGTTGGCTAAACCTGCCTATGGTCATGTTGGCTAAACCTGCCTATGGTCATGTTGGCTAAACCTGCCTATGGTCATGTTGGCTAAACCTGCCTATGGTCATGTTGGCTAAACCTGCCTATGGTCATGTTGGCTAAACCTGCCTATGGTCATGTTGGCTAAACCTGCCTATGGTCATGTTGGCTAAACCTGCCTATGGTCATGTTGGCTAAACCTGCCTATGGTCATGTTGGCTAAACCTGCCTATGGTCATGTTGGCTAAACCTGCCTATGGTCATGTTGGCTAAACCTGCCTATGGGCATGTTGGCTAAACCTGCCTATGGTCATGTTGGCTAAAACCTGCCTATGGTCATGTTGGCTAACCCTGCCTATGGTCATGTTGGCTAAAACCTGCCTATGGTCATGTTGGTTAAACCTGCCTATGGTCATGTTGGCTAAACCTGCCTATGGTCATGTTGGCTAAACCTGCCTATGGTCATGTTGGCTAAACCTGCCTATGGTCATGTTGGCTAAACCTGCCTATGGTAATGTTGGCTAAACCTGCCTATGGTCATGTTGGCTAAACCTGCCTATGGTCATGTTGGCTAAACCTGCCTATGGTCATGTTGGCTAAACCTGCCTATGGTCATGTTGGCTAAAACCTGCCTATGGTCATGTTGGCTAAACCTGCCTATGGTCATGTTGGCTAAAACCTGCCTATGGTCATGTTGGCTAAACCTGCCTATGGTCATGTTGGCTAATTCTGCCTATGGTCATCTACTGAAACCTGCCTATGGTCATGTTGGCTAAACCTGCCTATGGTCATGTTGGCTAAAACCTGCCTATGGTCATGTTGGCTAAACCTGCCTATGGTCATGTTGGCTAAACCTGCCTATGGTCATGTTGGCTAAACCTGCCTATGGTCATGTAATTGAAACCTGCCTATGGTCATGTTGGCTAAAACCTGCCTATGGTCATGTTGGCTAAAACCTGCCTATGGTCATGTTGGCTAAACCTGCCTATGGTCATGTTGGCTAAACCTGCCTATGGTCATGTTGGCTAAACCTGCCTATGGTCATGTTGGCTAAACCTGCCTATGGTCATGTTGGCTAAAACCTGCCTATGGTCATGTTGGCTAAACCTGCCTATGGTCATGTTGGCTAAACCTGCCTATGGTCATGTTGGCTAAGCCTGCCTATGGTCATGTTTGCTAAACCTGCCTATGGTCATGTTGGCTAAAACTGCCTATGCTCATGTTGGCTAAACCTGCCTATGGTTATGCTGGCTAAAACTTACCTATGCTCATCTTGCTAAAACCTGCCTATGTTCATGTTGGCTAAACCTGCCTATGGTCATGTTGGCTAAATCTGCCTATGGTCATGTTGGCTAAACCTGCCTATGGTCATGTTGCTAAAACCTGCCTATGGTCATGTTGGCTAAACCTGCCTATGGTCATGTTGGCTAATACCTGCCTATGGTCATGTTGGCTAAACCTGCCTATGGTCATGTTGGCTAAAACCTGCCTATGGTCATGTTAGCTAAACCTGCCTATGGTCATGTTGGCTAAACCTGCCTATGGTCATGTTGGCTAAACCTGCCTATGGTCATGTTGGCTAAAACCTGCCTATGGTCATGTTGGCTAAACCTGCCTATGGTCATGTTGGCTAAACCCTGCCTATGGTCATGTTGGCTAAACCTGCCTATGGTCATGTCAGCTAATTCTTGCTATGGTCATGTTACTAAAACCTGCCTATGGTCATGTTACTGAAAACTGCCTATGGTCATGTCGGGAAATTCTGCCTATGGTCATGTTGGCTAAAACCTGCCTATGGTCATGTTACTGAAACCTGCCTATGGTCATGTTGCTAAAACCTGCCTATGGTCATGTTGGCTAAAACCTGCCTATGGTCATGTTGGCTAAACCTGCCTATGGTCATGTTGGCTAAACCTGCCTATGGTCATGTAATTGAAACCTGCCTATGGTCATGTTGGCTAAAACCTGCCTATGGTCATGTTACTAAAACATGCCTATGGTCATGTTACTGAAAACTGCCTATGGTCATGTTGGCTAAATCTGCCTATGGTCATGTTGGCTAAACCTGCCTATGGTGATGTAATTGAAACCTGCCTATGGTCATGTTGGCTAATTCTGCCTATGGTCATGTTACTGAAACCTGCCTATGGTCATGTTGGCTAAACCTGCCTATGGTCATGTTGCTAAAACCTGCCTATGGTCATGTTTGCTAAACCTGCCTATGGTCATGTTACTGAAATCTGCCTATGGTCATGTTGGCTAAACCTGCCTATGGTCATGTAATTGAAACCTGCCTATGGTCATGTTGGCTAAAACCTGGCTATGGTCATGTTGGCTAAAACCTGCCTATGGTCATGTTGGCTAAACCTGCCTATGGTCATGTTGGCTAAACCTGCCTATGGTCATGTCAGCTAATTCTGGCTATGGTCATGTTACTAAAACCTGCCTATGGTCATGTTACTGAAAACTGCCTATGGTCATGTTGGCTAAACCTGCCTATGGTCATGTAATTGAAACCTGCCTATGGTCATGTTGGCTAATTCTGCCTATGGTCATGTTACTGAAACCTGCCTATGGTCATGTTGGCTAAAACTGCCTATGGTCATGTTGGCTAAACCTGCCTATGGTCATGTTACTGAAACCTGCCTATGGTCATGTTACTGAAACCTGCCTATGGTCATGTTACTGAAACCTGCCTATGGTCATGTTGCTAAAACCTGCCTATGGTCATGTTGGCTAAACCTGGCTATGGTCATGTTACTGAAACCTGCCTATGGTCATGTTACTGAAAACTGCCTATGGTCATGTTGGCTAAATCTGCCTATGGTCATGTTGGCTAAACCTGCCTATGGTCATGTTGCTAAATCCTGCCTATGGTCATGTTGGCTAAACCTGCCTACGGTAATGTTACTGAAACCTGCCTCTGGTCATGTTGGCTAAACCTGCCTATGGTCATGTAATTGAAACCTGCGTATGGTCATGTTGGCTAAAACCTGGCTATGGTCATGTTGGCTAAACCTGCCTATGGTCATGTTGGCTAAACCTGCCTATGGTCATGTTGGCTAAACCTGCCTATGGTCATGTAATTGAAACCTGCCTATGGGCATGTTGGCTAAAACCTGGCTATGTTCATGTTGGCTAAACCTGCCTATGGTCATGTTGCTAAAACCTGCCTATGGTCATGTTGGCTAAACCTGCCTATGGTCATGTTGGCTAAAACCTGCCTATGGTCATGTTGGCTAAACCTGCCTATGGTCATGTTGGCTAAACCTGCCTATGGTCATGTTGGCTAAAACCTGCCTATGGTCATGTTACTAAATTCTGGCTATGGTCATGTTGGCTAAACCTGCCTATGGTCATGTTGGCTAAACCTGCCTATGGTCATGTTATTGAAACGGCCTATGGTCATTTTGGCTAATTCTGCCTATGGTCATCTTACTAAAACCTGCCTATGGTCATGTTGGCTAAACCTGCCTATGGTCATGTTACTAAAAACTGCCTATGGCCATGTTGGCTAAACCTGCCTATGGTCATGTTACTAAATTCTGGCTATGGTCATGTTGGCTAAACCTGCCTATGGTCATGTAATTGAAACCTGCCTATGGTCATGTTGGCTAAAACCTGCCTATGGTCATGTTGGCTAAAACCTGCCTATGGTCATGTTGGCTAAACCTGCCTATGGTCATGTTGGCTAAACCTGCCTATGGTCATGTCAGCTAATTCTGGCTATGGTCATGTTACTAAAACCTGCCTATGGTCATGTTACTGAAAACTGCCTATGGTCATGTTGGCTAAACCTGCCTATGGTCATGTAATTGAAACCTGCCTATGGTCATCTTTGCTAATTCTGCCTATGGTCATGTTACTGAAACCTGCGATGCTCATGTTGGCTAAAACTGCCTATGGTCATGTTGGCTAAACCTGCCTATGGTCATGTTACTGAAACCTGCCTATGGTCATGTTGCTAAAACCTGCCTATGGTCATGTTGGCTAAACCTGCCTATGGTCATGTTACTGAAATCTGGCTATGGTCATGTTGGCTAAAACCTGCCTATGGTCATGTTACTGAAACCTGGCTATGGTCATGTTGCTAAAACCTGCCTATGGTCATGTTGGCTAAATCTGGCTATGGTCATGTTGGCTAAACCTGCCTATGGTCATGTTGGCTAAACCTGCCTATGGTCATGTTGCTAAACCTGCCTATGGTCATGTTGGCTAATTCTGCCTATGGTCATCTTACTGAAACCTGCCTATGGTCATGTTGGCTAAAACCTGCCTATGCTCATGTTGGCTAAACCTGCCTATGGTCATGTTGTCTAAACCTGCCAATGGTCATGTTGGCTAAACCTGCCTATGGTCATGTTGGCTAAACCTGCCTATGGTCATGTCAGCTAATTCTGGCTATGGTCATGTTACTAAAACCTGCCTATGGTCATGTTACTGAAAACTGCCTATGGTCATGTTGGCTAAACCTGCCTATGGTCATGTAATTGAAACCTGCCTATGGTCATCTTTGCTAATTCTGCCTATGGTCATGTTACTGAAACCTGCGATGCTCATGTTGGCTAAAACTGCCTATGGTCATGTTGGCTAAACCTGCCTATGGTCATGTTACTGAAACCTGTCTATGGTCATGTGTGACAGGGTAGCGTTGCAGGCCCAGATGGTATTCGGCAGGCAAAGAGACTCAGAGACAAGGAAACTGCAGTTAACGCGCTTCTGCGCTTTTTAATAAACAAAAGGAAAATCAAAAAGTCAAACAAAACACTGCTCACAGAGCAAAAATAAAACAGTTAAACAAAAACAAAACTTTCAGGCTGGGCAGAGCCTTCACTGAACCGTGAACTGTTAACAAAAATACCGCACCACACCAGCAAACTGTTCACTCACCAACTCCCACCACCAAACAAAGGATTTTCTCTTTTTATAGCATGTGGCTGGAGCCTAATTATCAATGATTCAATTAGCTCCAGCCACATTCTCACATGTATTTTGGCAGGGATAGGAAATTAACCCCATCCCTGCCAACCACCACCAAATCACCCCACAACAACATTATTTACAGGCAGGGCCCTGCCCTGCTACATTTCTCCCCCCTTGTGCGCAGCACACATGGCCCCACGGCCACCTCCCCCTTTGAAAGCCATCCACCCTCCCTCAAGTCCCCTATTGTCCTTCCTCTTCCATCCTTGAGGGAGGGTTAGTCCATAGTCCCGTGCCTTCCTGGCGGGACCGAGACCTGGCGACAGGGGACCCAGGCGTAGTGGATGGGGAGTCAGGAGCGCAGGCAGGCGAGCAGTCGGCTGCAGCCCCAGGCAGAGGTGCGAGCCCAGGCGACTGTGGAGCCACGTCTGGGCAACCAGGGGAGCGGAGCAGGAGACCAGGCGACCTCCTGTGCCTGGTGGTGCTGCGACCTGGGAGTCAGGCCCAGCGACCAGAGGTCCAGACATGCAGCCTGGGTGTCTGGGAGCCCAGGTTGAGGGAACCAACCCCAGGCGCCGGGCTATGGCACAGGGGTGGTGGTCGGGCTGTGGTGGAGGTGGTCTCCTCACATCCCCCTTTCTTCATGTCCGGCAGCCCCCTTCATGGAGCTCCGGCCACAGTGTAGCGACCCCAAGCAAAGCGAAGCCTGCAGTGACCCCAGGCAACGGTGGCAGCGGACCCTCGGGAGGCGACGGCGGCAGCAGCGGACCCTCGGGAGGCGACGGCGGCAGCAGCGGACCCTCGGGAGGCGACGGCGGCAGCAGCGGACCCTCGGGAGGCGACGGCGGCAGCAGCGGACCCTCGGGAGGCGACGGCGGCAGCAGCGGACCCTCGGGAGGCGACGGCGGCAGCAGCGGACCCTCGGGAGGCGACGGCGGCAGCAGCGGACCCTCGGGAGGCGACGGCGGCAAAGCAGGACCAGCAGTGACCCTAGGAGAATCAAAGGAGACACAGGCAACCCCAGGCGATGCGGAGTAGCAGACCCCAGGCGATGGAGACGGCGGGAGGGGAGCCCCTGGCCATGAAGGCGGCAGCAGGAGCTCCACTTCTCCCAATGGTGGTGTTGGAGGCAGAGGTAGCTCCTGCTCCTCTCCTCTTGATGGCAAAGGCGGCAGGGGCTCCTCCCTTCTGGCTGCTAAGGCGGCAGGGGCTCCTCCCCTTCTGGCTGCGAGGCGGCAGGGGCTCCTCCCCTTCTGGCTGCGGCGGCAGGGGCTCCTCCCCTTCTGGCTGCGAAGGCGGCAGGGGCTCCTCCCCTTCTGGCTGCGAGGCGGCAGGGGCTCCTCCCCTTCTGGCTGCGGGCGGCAGGGGCTCCTCCCCTTCAGGCTGCGAAGGCGGCAGGGGCTCCTCCCCTTCAGGCTGCGAAGGCGGCAGGGGCTCCTCCCCTTCAGGCTGCGAAGGCGGCAGGGGCTCCTCCCCTTCAGGCTGCGAAGGCGGCAGGGGCTCCTCCCCTTCAGGCTGCGAAGGCGGCAGGGGCTCCTCCCCTTCAGGCTGCGAAGGCGGCAGGGGCTCCTCCCCTTCAGGCTGCGAAGGCGGCAGGGGCTCCTCCCCTTCTGCTGGTGGCAGTGGTGGATGCAGAGGCAGCAGGCATTCTTCTGGTGGGAGGGGGCAGTTAGCTGGGAAATGGCCCCACTCCCCACAGATGCAGCAACAATACTGTACGCCCATGCTGTGGAGGAGGGCTTCCCAGCCATCCTCCTCCTGTGGCTGTGGCTCTGGTTCCACCTCTTCTTCCTGAGGTGGGGAGTGGTAGTAGTCGGGCGACACGTGCCCGACCTCACCAACTTCAAAACACCACTCCTCCCCCCTCAAGCAGGTCAGGCAGACATCCACCTTGCCAGATGCACGGTGGGGCTTGTGACCAGCCCCGCGCTGCTGCTTCTGCCGCTGCTTCTTTCCCATTTTTTATTTATTTTTTTTTTTTTTTATTTTTTAAACTACAGTCCCGCTCTGAGTCTCTAGGGGGCGCTATCCCACTTCTGACACCATATGTGACAGGGTAGCGTTGCAGGCCCAGATGGTATTCGGCAGGCAAAGAGACTCAGAGACAAGGAAACTGCAGTTAACGCGCTTCTGCGCTTTTTAATAAACAAAAGGAAAATCAAAAAGTCAAACAAAACACTGCTCACAGAGCAAAAATAAAACAGTTAAACAAAAACAAAACTTTCAGGCTGGGCAGAGCCTTCACTGAACCGTGAACTGTTAACAAAAATACCGCACCACACCAGCAAACTGTTCACTCACCAACTCCCACCACCAAACAAAGGATTTTCTCTTTTTATAGCATGTGGCTGGAGCCTAATTATCAATGATTCAATTAGCTCCAGCCACATTCTCACATGTATTTTGGCAGGGATAGGAAATTAACCCCATCCCTGCCAACCACCACCAAATCACCCCACAACAACATTATTTACAGGCAGGGCCCTGCCCTGCTACATCATGTTACTGAAACCTGCCTATGGTCATGTTGCTAAAACCTGCCTATGGTCATGTTGGCTAAACCTGGCTATGGTCATGTTACTGAAACCTGCCTATGGTCATGTTGGCTAAACCTGCCTATGGTCATGTTGGCTAAACCTGCCTATGGTCATGTTGGCTAAATCTGTCTATGGTCATGTCAGCTAATTCTGGCTATGGTC
>CM060293.1:674422-743981 GCA_030684275.1 Acipenser oxyrinchus oxyrinchus | reverse complement strand
CTCCAGCTCTCATTTCAGACAAGGGGATTTCAATATGCCTTCTAGCCGCTCTCCCTAACGCCGGCCGCCGTGGCTTGTGTCTGTAATCCCAGCTACAGGGGGGTGGCTGAGGCTGGCGGATCGCTTGAGCACGGGAGCTCTGTACTGCAAATGGCTGTGCCGATCGGGAGTCCGCACTTAGCACGGCATCGACATGGCATTTCCGGGGGGAGCTCGTGAATTCCAGGTCGTCTAAGGAAGAGGTGAACCGGCCCAGGTCGGGAATGGCGCAGATCAAAACCCCCGTGTCGCACAGTAGTGGGACTGCTCCTGTGAGCGGACGTTGCAGTGCATCCTTTGCAAAACAACGAAACCCAGTCTCCTTTTTTTTCTATTTATTTTTTAAAGTACATGCTGACTAACCGATCCATTCCAAACATATCAAAACGAAATCCCACCAAAACTACTTTCCTCATTTATAGCGACCGCTTCTCGATACCCATAGAAATGCTTGCAGCCAGTTAAAGCAGTCAGACGGCCCAAACAGGCAATAGGCGAGGATACTGACCACTATACTAAAGAGGAAGGCACGCGCTCCCAGCAAATATGGCAACGCATTTAGTTGCAAAGCGTCAAGCTGTTTTTAGAGAAACTGCCTGCTGAGCTTAATGTCGGTTTACGGATCGAAAACAGAGAATCATACCCCTAGACCAAGGCGCCAGCTGCCGGTTTTACCCGGCGGCCGACGCGTGACAGTCTCTGGCAGCAAAATAAGTGCACGGTGACCAGAGTCCCGTTCCGTCTGCCGGTGCGGAATGCTGCTGACACCGCAGAGGAGGGGGGCTTAATACTCGCCAACGCAACCTTCTTTATGGCATTCTTATATTGCTTTTTTTGTTTTAACATTCACAGCACGAAAACTAGGATTCACATGTGTTTCACTTAACACTTTTTCAATTCATTCATCTGGTCACGGTGTTTTACCACTGCAGCGGGACCCGGCAATGCTTTTAATGCAATCGGCATAAAAAGCTGCCACGTCAGTGAACTGCACGAGTACTCCAGCTCTCATTTCAGACAAGGGGATTTGAATATTGCCTTCTAGCCGCTCTCCCTCACGCCGGCCGCCGTGGCTTGTGTCTGTAATCCCAGCTACAGGGGGGAGGTTGAGGCTGGCGGATCGCTTGAGCACGGGAGCTCTGTACTGCAAATGGCTGTGCCGATCGGGAGTCCGCACTTAGCACGGCATCGACATGGCATTTCCGGGGGGAGCTCGTGAATGCCAGGTCGTCTAAGGAGAGGTGAACCGGCCCAGGTCGGGAACGGCGCTGGTCAAAACCCCCGTGTCGCACAGTAGTGGGACTGCTCCTGTGAGCGGACGTTGCAGTGCATCCTTTGCAAAACAACGAAACCCAGTCTCCTTTTTTTCTATTTATTTTTTAAAGTACATGCTGACTAACCGATCCATTCCAAACATATCAAAACGAAATCCCACCAAAACTACTTTCCTCATTTATAGCGACCGCTTCTCGATGCCCATAGAAATGCTTGCAGCCAGTTAAAGCAGTCAGACGGCCCAAACAGGCAATAGCACACAGCTCGGAGACACGGCAAAATTACAGTGGTCTCGACAGGTACACCCAATATAAAAACGTATCCCTCATAACAGAACAGCTAGGTTCAGTGGTAGAATTCTCGCCTGCCACGCGGCATGCCCGTTTTCGATTGCCGGCCAATGCAACCTTCTTTTTCTTGTACTTTATGTATATAATTACAGCAGCACGCACCTGCCGTCAATCAGCAAATAGAATCTCCCCGTCGGGGAACTGAACCCGGTCTCCCGCGTGACAGGCGGGGATACTGACCACTATACTAAAGAGGAAGGCCCGCGCTCCCAGCAAATATGGCAACGCATTTAGTTGCAAAGCGTCAAGCTGTTTTAGAGAAACTGCCTGCTGAGCTTAATGTCGGTTTACGGATCGAAAACAGAGAATCATACCCTAGACCAAGGCGCCAGCTGCCGGTTTTACCCGGCGGCCGACGCGTGACAGTCTCTGGCAGCAAAATAAGTGCACGGTGACCAGAGTCCCGTTCCGTCTGCCGGTGCGGAATGCTGCTGACACCTCAGAGGAGGGGCTTAATACTCGCCAACGCAACCTTCTTTATGGCATTCTTATATTGCTTTTTTTGTTTTAACATTCACAGCACGAAAACTAGGATTCGCATGTGTTTCACTTAACACTTTTTCAATTCATTCATCTGGTCACGGTGTTTTACCACTGCAGCAGGACCCGGCAATGCTTTTAATGCAATCGGCATAAAAGCTGCCACGTCAGTGAACTGCACGAGTACTCCAGCTCTCATTTCAGACAAGGGGATTTGAATATTGCCTTCTAGCCGCTCTCCCTCACGCCGGCCGCCGTGGCTTGTGTCTGTAATCCCAGCTACAGGGGAGGTTGAGGCTGGCGGATCGCTTGAGCACGGGAGCTCTGTACTGCAAATGGCTGTGCCGATCGGGAGTCCGCACTTAGCACGGCATCGACATGGCATTTCCGGGGAGCTCGTGAATGCCAGGTCGTCTAAGGAGAGGTGAACCGGCCCAGGTCGGGAACGGCGCTGGTCAAAACCCCGTGTCGCACAGTAGTGGGACTGCTCCTGTGAGCGGACGTTGCAGTGCATCCTTTGCAAAACAACGAAACCCAGTCTCCTTTTTTTCAATTTATTTTTAAAGTACATGCTGACTAACCGATCCATTCCAAACATATCAAAACGAAATCCCACCAAAACTACTTTCCTCATTTATAGCGACCGCTTCTCGATGCCCATAGAAATGCTTGCAGCCAGTTAAAGCAGTCAGACGGCCCAAACAGGCAATAGCACACAGCTCGGAGACACGGCAAAATTACAGTGGTCTCGACAGGTACACCCAATATAAAAACGTATCCCTCATAACAGAACAGCTAGGTTCAGTGGTAGAATTCTCGCCTGCCACGCGGCATGCCCGTTTTCGATTGCCGGCCAATGCAACCTTCTTTTTCTTGTACTTTATGTATATAATTACAGCAGCACGCACCTGCCGTCAATCAGCAAATAGAATCTCCCCGTCGGGGAACTGAACCCCGGTCTCCCGCGTGACAGGCGGGGATACTGACCACTATACTAAAGAGGAAGGCCCGCGCTCCCAGCAAATATGGCAACGCATTTAGTTGCAAAGCGTCAAGCTGTTTTAGAGAAACTGCCTGCTGAGCTTAATGTCGGTTTACGGATCGAAAACAGAGAATCATACCCTAGACCAAGGCGCCAGCTGCCGGTTTTACCCGGCGGCCGACGCGTGACAGTCTCTGGCAGCAAAATAAGTGCACGGTGACCAGAGTCCCGTTCCGTCTGCCGGTGCGGAATGCTGCTGACACCTCAGAGGAGGAGGGCTTAATACTCGCCAACGCAACCTTCTTTATGGCATTCTTATATTGCTTTTTTGTTTTAACATTCACAGCACGAAAACTAGGATTCGCATGTGTTTCACTTAACACTTTTTCAATTCATTCATCTGGTCACGGTGTTTTACCACTGCAGCAGGACCCGGCAATGCTTTTAATGCAATCGGCATAAAAGCTGCCACGTCAGTGAACTGCACGAGTACTCCAGCTCTCATTTCAGACAAGGGGATTTGAATATTGCCTTCTAGCCGCTCTCCCTCACGCCGGCCGCCGTGGCTTGTGTCTGTAATCCCAGCTACAGGGGAGGTTGAGGCTGGCGGATCGCTTGAGCACGGGAGCTCTGTACTGCAAATGGCTGTGCCGATCGGGAGTCCGCACTTAGCACGGCATCGACATGGCATTTCCGGGGAGCTCGTGAATGCCAGGTCGTCTAAGGAGAGGTGAACCGGCCCAGGTCGGGAACGGCGCTGGTCAAAACCCCGTGTCGCACAGTAGTGGGACTGCTCCTGTGAGCGGACGTTGCAGTGCATCCTTTGCAAAACAACGAAACCCAGTCTCCTTTTTTTCAATTTATTTTTAAAGTACATGCTGACTAACCGATCCATTCCAAACATATCAAAACGAAATCCCACCAAAACTACTTTCCTCATTTATAGCGACCGCTTCTCGATGCCCATAGAAATGCTTGCAGCCAGTTAAAGCAGTCAGACGGCCCAAACAGGCAATAGCACACAGCTCGGAGACACGGCAAAATTACAGTGGTCTCGACAGGTACACCCAATATAAAAACGTATCCCTCATAACAGAACAGCTAGGTTCAGTGGTAGAATTCTCGCCTGCCACGCGGCATGCCCGTTTTCGATTGCCGGCCAATGCAACCTTCTTTTTCTTGTACTTTATGTATATAATTACAGCAGCACGCACCTGCCGTCAATCAGCAAATAGAATCTCCCCGTCGGGGAACTGAACCCGGTCTCCCGCGTGACAGGCGGGGATACTGACCACTATACTAAAGAGGAAGGCCCGCGCTCCCAGCAAATATGGCAACGCATTTAGTTGCAAAGCGTCAAGCTGTTTTAGAGAAACTGCCTGCTGAGCTTAATGTCGGTTTACGGATCGAAAACAGAGAATCATACCCTAGACCAAGGCGCCAGCTGCCGGTTTTACCCGGCGGCCGACGCGTGACAGTCTCTGGCAGCAAAATAAGTGCACGGTGACCAGAGTCCCGTTCCGTCTGCCGGTGCGGAATGCTGCTGACACCTCAGAGGAGGGGGCTTAATACTCGCCAACGCAACCTTCTTTATGGCATTCTTATATTGCTTTTTGTTTTAACATTCACAGCACGAAAACTAGGATTCGCATGTGTTTCACTTAACACTTTTTCAATTCATTCATCTGGTCACGGTGTTTTACCACTGCAGCAGGACCCGGCAATGCTTTTAATGCAATCGGCATAAAAGCTGCCACGTCAGTGAACTGCACGAGTACTCCAGCTCTCATTTCAGACAAGGGGATTTGAATATTGCCTTCTAGCCGCTCTCCCTCACGCCGGCCGCCGTGGCTTGTGTCTGTAATCCCAGCTACAGGGGAGGTTGAGGCTGGCGGATCGCTTGAGCACGGGAGCTCTGTACTGCAAATGGCTGTGCCGATCGGGAGTCCGCACTTAGCACGGCATCGACATGGCATTTCCGGGGAGCTCGTGAATGCCAGGTCGTCTAAGGAGAGGTGAACCGGCCCAGGTCGGGAACGGCGCTGGTCAAAACCCCGTGTCGCACAGTAGTGGGACTGCTCCTGTGAGCGGACGTTGCAGTGCATCCTTTGCAAAACAACGAAACCCAGTCTCCTTTTTTTTCAATTTATTTTTAAAGTACATGCTGACTAACCGATCCATTCCAAACATATCAAAACGAAATCCCACCAAAACTACTTTCCTCATTTATAGCGACCGCTTCTCGATGCCCATAGAAATGCTTGCAGCCAGTTAAAGCAGTCAGACGGCCCAAACAGGCAATAGCACACAGCTCGGAGACACGGCAAAATTACAGTGGTCTCGACAGGTACACCCAATATAAAAACGTATCCCTCATAACAGAACAGCTAGGTTCAGTGGTAGAATTCTCGCCTGCCACGCGGCATGCCCGTTTTCGATTGCCGGCCAATGCAACCTTCTTTTTCTTGTACTTTATGTATATAATTACAGCAGCACGCACCTGCCGTCAATCAGCAAATAGAATCTCCCCGTCGGGGAACTGAACCCCGGTCTCCCGCGTGACAGGCGGGGATACTGACCACTATACTAAAGAGGAAGGCCCGCGCTCCCAGCAAATATGGCAACGCATTTAGTTGCAAAGCGTCAAGCTGTTTTAGAGAAACTGCCTGCTGAGCTTAATGTCGGTTTACGGATCGAAAACAGAGAATCATACCCTAGACCAAGGCGCCAGCTGCCGGTTTTACCCGGCGGCCGACGCGTGACAGTCTCTGGCAGCAAAATAAGTGCACGGTGACCAGAGTCCCGTTCCGTCTGCCGGTGCGGAATGCTGCTGACACCTCAGAGGAGGGGGCTTAATACTCGCCAACGCAACCTTCTTTATGGCATTCTTATATTGCTTTTTGTTTTAACATTCACAGCACGAAAACTAGGATTCGCATGTGTTTCACTTAACACTTTTTCAATTCATTCATCTGGTCACGGTGTTTTACCACTGCAGCAGGACCCGGCAATGCTTTTAATGCAATCGGCATAAAAGCTGCCACGTCAGTGAACTGCACGAGTACTCCAGCTCTCATTTCAGACAAGGGGATTTGAATATTGCCTTCTAGCCGCTCTCCCTCACGCCGGCCGCCGTGGCTTGTGTCTGTAATCCCAGCTACAGGGGAGGTTGAGGCTGGCGGATCGCTTGAGCACGGGAGCTCTGTACTGCAAATGGCTGTGCCGATCGGGAGTCCGCACTTAGCACGGCATCGACATGGCATTTCCGGGGAGCTCGTGAATGCCAGGTCGTCTAAGGAGAGGTGA
Organism: Acipenser oxyrinchus oxyrinchus; assembly: GCA_030684275.1. Lineage (NCBI taxonomy): Eukaryota > Metazoa > Chordata > Actinopteri > Acipenseriformes > Acipenseridae > Acipenser > Acipenser oxyrinchus. Next base: position 737,549 of record CM060293.1, on the reverse strand, counting down.
ACCGGCCCAGGTCGGGAACGGCGCTGGTCAAAACCCCGTGTCGCACAGTAGTGGGACTGCTCCTGTGAGCGGACGTTGCAGTGCATCCTTTGCAAAACAACGAAACCCAGTCTCCTTTTTTTTCAATTTATTTTTAAAGTACATGCTGACTAACCGATCCATTCCAAACATATCAAAACGAAATCCCACCAAAACTACTTTCCTCATTTATAGCGACCGCTTCTCGATGCCCATAGAAATGCTTGCAGCCAGTTAAAGCAGTCAGACGGCCCAAACAGGCAATAGCACACAGCTCGGAGACACGGCAAAATTACAGTGGTCTCGACAGGTACACCCAATATAAAAACGTATCCCTCATAACAGAACAGCTAGGTTCAGTGGTAGAATTCTCGCCTGCCACGCGGCATGCCCGTTTTCGATTGCCGGCCAATGCAACCTTCTTTTTCTTGTACTTTATGTATATAATTACAGCAGCACGCACCTGCCGTCAATCAGCAAATAGAATCTCCCCGTCGGGGAACTGAACCCCGGTCTCCCGCGTGACAGGCGGGGATACTGACCACTATACTAAAGAGGAAGGCCCGCGCTCCCAGCAAATATGGCAACGCATTTAGTTGCAAAGCGTCAAGCTGTTTTAGAGAAACTGCCTGCTGAGCTTAATGTCGGTTTACGGATCGAAAACAGAGAATCATACCCTAGACCAAGGCGCCAGCTGCCGGTTTTACCCGGCGGCCGACGCGTGACAGTCTCTGGCAGCAAAATAAGTGCACGGTGACCAGAGTCCCGTTCCGTCTGCCGGTGCGGAATGCTGCTGACACCTCAGAGGAGGAGGGCTTAATACTCGCCAACGCAACCTTCTTTATGGCATTCTTATATTGCTTTTTTGTTTTAACATTCACAGCACGAAAACTAGGATTCGCATGTGTTTCACTTAACACTTTTTCAATTCATTCATCTGGTCACGGTGTTTTACCACTGCAGCAGGACCCGGCAATGCTTTTAATGCAATCGGCATAAAAGCTGCCACGTCAGTGAACTGCACGAGTACTCCAGCTCTCATTTCAGACAAGGGGATTTGAATATTGCCTTCTAGCCGCTCTCCTCACGCCGGCCGCCGTGGCTTGTGTCTGTAATCCCAGCTACAGGGGAGGTTGAGGCTGGCGGATCGCTTGAGCACGGGAGCTCTGTACTGCAAATGGCTGTGCCGATCGGGAGTCCGCACTTAGCACGGCATCGACATGGCATTTCCGGGGAGCTCGTGAATGCCAGGTCGTCTAAGGAGAGGTGAACCGGCCCAGGTCGGGAACGGCGCTGGTCAAAACCCCGTGTCGCACAGTAGTGGGACTGCTCCTGTGAGCGGACGTTGCAGTGCATCCTTTGCAAAACAACGAAACCCAGTCTCCTTTTTTTCAATTTATTTTTAAAGTACATGCTGACTAACCGATCCATTCCAAACATATCAAAACGAAATCCCACCAAAACTACTTTCCTCATTTATAGCGACCGCTTCTCGATGCCCATAGAAATGCTTGCAGCCAGTTAAAGCAGTCAGACGGCCCAAACAGGCAATAGCACACAGCTCGGAGACACGGCAAAATTACAGTGGTCTCGACAGGTACACCCAATATAAAACGTATCCCTCATAACAGAACAGCTAGGTTCAGTGGTAGAATTCTCGCCTGCCACGCGGCATGCCCGTTTTCGATTGCCGGCCAATGCAACCTTCTTTTTCTTGTACTTTATGTATATAATTACAGCAGCACGCACCTGCCGTCAATCAGCAAATAGAATCTCCCCGTCGGGAACTGAACCCGGTCTCCCGCGTGACAGGCGGGGATACTGACCACTATACTAAAGAGGAAGGCCCGCTCCCAGCAAATATGGCAACGCATTTAGTTGCAAAGCGTCAAGCTGTTTATGCCTGCTGAGATTTATAGCGACCGCTTCTCGATGCCCATAGAAATGCTTGCAGCCAGTTAAAGCAGTCAGACGGCCCAAACAGGCAATAGCACACAGCTCGGAGACACGGCAAAATTACAGTGGTCTCGACAGGTACACCCAATATAAAAACGTATCCCTCATAACAGAACAGCTAGGTTCAGTGGTAGAATTCTCGCCTGCCACGCGGCATGCCCGTTTTCGATTGCCGGCCAATGCAACCTTCTTTTTCTTGTACTTTATGTATATAATTACAGCAGCACGCACCTGCCGTCAATCAGCAAATAGAATCTCCCCGTCGGGGAACTGAACCCGGTCTCCCGCGTGACAGGCGGGGATACTGACCACTATACTAAAGAGGAAGGCCCGCGCTCCCAGCAAATATGGCAACGCATTTAGTTGCAAAGCGTCAAGCTGTTTTAGAGAAACTGCCTGCTGAGCTTAATGTCGGTTTACGGATCGAAAACAGAGAATCATACCCTAGACCAAGGCGCCAGCTGCCGGTTTTACCCGGCGGCCGACGCGTGACAGTCTCTGGCAGCAAAATAAGTGCACGGTGACCAGAGTCCCGTTCCGTCTGCCGGTGCGGAATGCTGCTGACACCTCAGAGGAGGGGGCTTAATACTCGCCAACGCAACCTTCTTTATGGCATTCTTATATTGCTTTTTGTTTTAACATTCACAGCACGAAAACTAGGATTCGCATGTGTTTCACTTAACACTTTTTCAATTCATTCATCTGGTCACGGTGTTTTACCACTGCAGCAGGACCCGGCAATGCTTTTAATGCAATCGGCATAAAAGCTGCCACGTCAGTGAACTGCACGAGTACTCCAGCTCTCATTTCAGACAAGGGGATTTGAATATTGCCTTCTAGCCGCTCTCCCTCACGCCGGCCGCCGTGGCTTGTGTCTGTAATCCCAGCTACAGGGGGGAGGTTGAGGCTGGCGGATCGCTTGAGCACGGGAGCTCTGTACTGCAAATGGCTGTGCCGATCGGGAGTCCGCACTTAGCACGGCATCGACATGGCATTTCCGGGGGGAGCTCGTGAATGCCAGGTCGTCTAAGGAGAGGTGAACCGGCCCAGGTCGGGAACGGCGCTGGTCAAAACCCCCGTGTCGCACAGTAGTGGGACTGCTCCTGTGAGCGGACGTTGCAGTGCATCCTTTGCAAAACAACGAAACCCAGTCTCCTTTTTTTTTCTATTTATTTTTTAAAGTACATGCTGACTAACCGATCCATTCCAAACATATCAAAACGAAATCCCACCAAAACTACTTTCCTCATTTATAGCGACCGCTTCTCGATACCCATAGAAATGCTTGCAGCCAGTTAAAGCAGTCAGACGGCCCAAACAGGCAATAGCACACAGCTCGGAGACACGGCAAAATTACAGTGGTCTCGACAGGTACACCCAATATAAAACGTATCCCTCATAACAGAACAGCTCGGTTCAGTGGTAGAATTCTCGCCTGCCACGCGGCATGCCCGTTTTCGATTGCCGGCCAATGCAACCTTCTTTTCTTGTACTTTATGTATATAATTACAGCAGCACGCACCTGCCGTCAATCAGCAAATAGAATCTCCCCGTCGGGGAACTGAACCCGGTCTCCCGCGTGACAGGCGGGGATACTGACCACTATACTAAAGAGGAAGGCCCGCGCTCCCAGCAAATATGGCAACGCATTTAGTTGCAAAGCGTCAAGCTGTTTTAGAGAAACTGCCTGCTGAGCTTAATGTCGGGTTACGGATCGAAAACAGAGAATCATACCCTAGACCAAGGCGCCAGCTGCCGGTTTTACCCGGCGGCCGACGCGTGACAGTCTCTGGCAGCAAAATAAGTGCACGGTGACCAGAGTCCCGTTCCGTCTGCCGGTGCGGAATGCTGCTGACACCTCAGAGGAGGGGGCTTAATACTCGCCAACGCAACCTTCTTTATGGCATTCTTATATTGCTTTTTGTTTTAACATTCACAGCACGAAAACTAGGATTCGCATGTGTTTCACTTAACACTTTTTCAATTCATTCATCTGGTCACGGTGTTTTACCACTGCAGCAGGACCCGGCAATGCTTTTAATGCAATCGGCATAAAAGCTGCCACGTCAGTGAACTGCACGAGTACTCCAGCTCTCATTTCAGACAAGGGGATTTGAATATTGCCTTCTAGCCGCTCTCCCTCACGCCGGCCGCCGTGGCTTGTGTCTGTAATCCCAGCTACAGGGGAGGTTGAGGCTGGCGGATCGCTTGAGCACGGGAGCTCTGTACTGCAAATGGCTGTGCCGATCGGGAGTCCGCACTTAGCACGGCATCGACATGGCATTTCCGGGGAGCTCGTGAATGCCAGGTCGTCTAAGGAGAGGTGAACCGGCCCAGGTCGGGAACGGCGCTGGTCAAAACCCCGTGTCGCACAGTAGTGGGACTGCTCCTGTGAGCGGACGTTGCAGTGCATCCTTTGCAAAACAACGAAACCCAGTCTCCTTTTTTTCAATTTATTTTTAAAGTACATGCTGACTAACCGATCCATTCCAAACATATCAAAACGAAATCCCACCAAAACTACTTTCCTCATTTATAGCGACCGCTTCTCGATGCCCATAGAAATGCTTGCAGCCAGTTAAAGCAGTCAGACGGCCCAAACAGGCAATAGCACACAGCTCGGAGACACGGCAAAATTACAGTGGTCTCGACAGGTACACCCAATATAAAAACGTATCCCTCATAACAGAACAGCTAGGTTCAGTGGTAGAATTCTCGCCTGCCACGCGGCATGCCCGTTTTCGATTGCCGGCCAATGCAACCTTCTTTTTCTTGTACTTTATGTACATAATTACAGCAGCACGCACCTGCCGTCAATCAGCAAATAGAATCTCCCCGTCGGGGAACTGAACCCCGGTCTCCCGCGTGACAGGCGGGGATACTGACCACTATACTAAAGAGGAAGGCCCGCGCTCCCAGCAAATATGGCAACGCATTTAGTTGCAAAGCGTCAAGCTGTTTTTAGAGAAACTGCCTGCTGAGCTTAATGTCGGGTTACGGATCGAAAACAGAGAATCATACCCCTAGACCAAGGCGCCAGCTGCCGGTTTTACCCGGCGGCCGACGCGTGACAGTCTCTGGCAGCAAAATAAGTGCACGGTGACCAGAGTCCCGTTCCGTCTGCCGGTGCGGAATGCTGCTGACACCTCAGGGGAGGGGGGCTTAATACTCGCCAACGCAACCTTCTTTATGGCATTCTTATATTGCTTTTTTGTTTTAACATTCACAGCACGAAAACTAGGATTCGCATGTGTTTCACTTAACACTTTTTCAATTCATTCATCTGGTCACGGTGTTTTACCACTGCAGCAGGACCCGGCAATGCTTTTAATGCAATCGGCATAAAAGCTGCCACGTCAGTGAACTGCACGAGTACTCCAGCTCTCATTTCAGACAAGGGGATTTGAATATTGCCTTCTAGCCGCTCTCCCTCACGCCGGCCGCCGTGGCTTGTGTCTGTAATCCCAGCTACAGGGGAGGTTGAGGCTGGCGGATCGCTTGAGCACGGGAGCTCTGTACTGCAAATGGCTGTGCCGATCGGGAGTCCGCACTTAGCACGGCATCGACATGGCATTTCCGGGGAGCTCGTGAATGCCAGGTCGTCTAAGGAGAGGTGAACCGGCCCAGGTCGGGAACGGCGCTGGTCAAAACCCCGTGTCGCACAGTAGTGGGACTGCTCCTGTGAGCGGACGTTGCAGTGCATCCTTTGCAAAACAACGAAACCCAGTCTCCTTTTTTTCAATTTATTTTTAAAGTACATGCTGACTAACCGATCCATTCCAAACATATCAAAACGAAATCCCACCAAAACTACTTTCCTCATTTATAGCGACCGCTTCTCGATGCCCATAGAAATGCTTGCAGCCAGTTAAAGCAGTCAGACGGCCCAAACAGGCAATAGCACACAGCTCGGAGACACGGCAAAATTACAGTGGTCTCGACAGGTACACCCAATATAAAAACGTATCCCTCATAACAGAACAGCTAGGTTCAGTGGTAGAATTCTCGCCTGCCACGCGGCATGCCCGTTTTCGATTGCCGGCCAATGCAACCTTCTTTTTCTTGTACTTTATGTATATAATTACAGCAGCACGCACCTGCCGTCAATCAGCAAATAGAATCTCCCCGTCGGGGAACTGAACCCCGGTCTCCCGCGTGACAGGCGGGGATACTGACCACTATACTAAAGAGGAAGGCCCGCGCTCCCAGCAAATATGGCAACGCATTTAGTTGCAAAGCGTCAAGCTGTTTTAGAGAAACTGCCTGCTGAGCTTAATGTCGGTTTACGGATCGAAAACAGAGAATCATACCCTAGACCAAGGCGCCAGCTGCCGGTTTTACCCGGCGGCCGACGCGTGACAGTCTCTGGCAGCAAAATAAGTGCACGGTGACCAGAGTCCCGTTCCGTCTGCCGGTGCGGAATGCTGCTGACACCTCAGAGGAGGGGGCTTAATACTCGCCAACGCAACCTTCTTTATGGCATTCTTATATTGCTTTTTGTTTTAACATTCACAGCACGAAAACTAGGATTCGCATGTGTTTCACTTAACACTTTTTCAATTCATTCATCTGGTCACGGTGTTTTACCACTGCAGCAGGACCCGGCAATGCTTTTAATGCAATCGGCATAAAAGCTGCCACGTCAGTGAACTGCACGAGTACTCCAGCTCTCATTTCAGACAAGGGGATTTGAATATTGCCTTCTAGCCGCTCTCCCTCACGCCGGCCGCCGTGGCTTGTGTCTGTAATCCCAGCTACAGGGGAGGTTGAGGCTGGCGGATCGCTTGAGCACGGGAGCTCTGTACTGCAAATGGCTGTGCCGATCGGGAGTCCGCACTTAGCACGGCATCGACATGGCATTTCCGGGGAGCTCGTGAATGCCAGGTCGTCTAAGGAGAGGTGAACCGGCCCAGGTCGGGAACGGCGCTGGTCAAAACCCCGTGTCGCACAGTAGTGGGACTGCTCCTGTGAGCGGACGTTGCAGTGCATCCTTTGCAAAACAACGAAACCCAGTCTCCTTTTTTTTCAATTTATTTTTAAAGTACATGCTGACTAACCGATCCATTCCAAACATATCAAAACGAAATCCCACCAAAACTACTTTCCTCATTTATAGCGACCGCTTCTCGATGCCCATAGAAATGCTTGCAGCCAGTTAAAGCAGTCAGACGGCCCAAACAGGCAATAGCACACAGCTCGGAGACACGGCAAAATTACAGTGGTCTCGACAGGTACACCCAATATAAAAACGTATCCCTCATAACAGAACAGCTAGGTTCAGTGGTAGAATTCTCGCCTGCCACGCGGCATGCCCGTTTTCGATTGCCGGCCAATGCAACCTTCTTTTTCTTGTACTTTATGTATATAATTACAGCAGCACGCACCTGCCGTCAATCAGCAAATAGAATCTCCCCGTCGGGGAACTGAACCCGGTCTCCCGCGTGACAGGCGGGGATACTGACCACTATACTAAAGAGGAAGGCCCGCGCTCCCAGCAAATATGGCAACGCATTTAGTTGCAAAGCGTCAAGCTGTTTTAGAGAAACTGCCTGCTGAGCTTAATGTCGGTTTACGGATCGAAAACAGAGAATCATACCCCTAGACCAAGGCGCCAGCTGCCGGTTTTACCCGGCGGCCGACGCGTGACAGTCTCTGGCAGCAAAATAAGTGCACGGTGACCAGAGTCCCGTTCCGTCTGCCGGTGCGGAATGCTGCTGACACCGCAGAGGAGGGGGGCTTAATACTCGCCAACGCAACCTTCTTTATGGCATTCTTATATTGCTTTTTTTGTTTTAACATTCACAGCACGAAAACTAGGATTCACATGTGTTTCACTTAACACTTTTTCAATTCATTCATCTGGTCACGGTGTTTTACCACTGTAGCGGGACCCGGCAATGCTTTTAATGCAATCGGCATAAAAGCTGCCACGTCAGTGAACTGCACGAGTACTCCAGCTCTCATTTCAGACAAGGGGATTTGAATATTGCCTTCTAGCCGCTCTCCCTCACGCCGGCCGCCGTGGCTTGTGTCTGTAATCCCAGCTACAGGGGAGGTTGAGGCTGGCGGATCGCTTGAGCACGGGAGCTCTGTACTGCAAATGGCTGTGCCGATCGGGAGTCCGCACTTAGCACGGCATCGACATGGCATTTCCGGGGAGCTCGTGAATGCCAGGTCGTCTAAGGAGAGGTGAACCGGCCCAGGTCGGGAACGGCGCTGGTCAAAACCCCGTGTCGCACAGTAGTGGGACTGCTCCTGTGAGCGGACGTTGCAGTGCATCCTTTGCAAAACAACGAAACCCAGTCTCCTTTTTTTTTCAATTTATTTTTAAAAGTACATGCTGACTAACCGATCCATTCCAAACATATCAAAACGAAATCCCACCAAAACTACTTTCCTCATTTATAGCGACCGCTTCTCGATGCCCATAGAAATGCTTGCAGCCAGTTAAAGCAGTCAGACGGCCCAAACAGGCAATAGCACACAGCTCGGAGACACGGCAAAATTACAGTGGTCTCGACAGGTACACCCAATATAAAACGTATCCCTCATAACAGAACAGCTAGGTTCAGTGGTAGAATTCTCGCCTGCCACGCGGCATGCCCGTTTTCGATTGCCGGCCAATGCAACCTTCTTTTCTTGTACTTTATGTATATAATTACAGCAGCACGCACCTGCCGTCAATCAGCAAATAGAATCTCCCCGTCGGGGAACTGAACCCGGTCTCCCGCGTGACAGGCGGGGATACTGACCACTATACTAAAGAGGAAGGCCCGCGCTCCCAGCAAATATGGCAACGCATTTAGTTGCAAAGCGTCAAGCTGTTTTTAGAGAAACTGCCTGCTGAGCTTAATGTCGGTTTACGGATCGAAAACAGAGAATCATACCCCTAGACCAAGGCGCCAGCTGCCGGTTTTACCCGGCGGCCGACGCGTGACAGTCTCTGGCAGCAAAATAAGTGCACGGTGACCAGAGTCCCGTTCCGTCTGCCGGTGCGGAATGCTGCTGACACCTCAGAGGAGGGGGGCTTAATACTCGCCAACGCAACCTTCTTGATGGCATTCTTATATTGCTTTTTTTGTTTTAACATTCACAGCACGAAAACTAGGATTCACATGTGTTTCACTTAACACTTTTTCAATTCATTCATCTGGTCACGGTGTTTTACCACTACAGCAGGACCCGGCAATGCTTTTAATGCAATCGGCATAAAAGCTGCCACGTCAGTGGAGAACTGCACGAGTACTCTCGCTCTCATTTCAGACAAGGGGATTTGAATTGCCTTCTAGCCGCTCTCGCTCACGCCGGGCGCCGTGGCGTGTGTCTGTAATCCCAGCTACAGGGGAGGTTGAGGCTGGCGGATCGCTTGAGCACGGGAGCTCTGTGCTGCAACTGGCTGTGCCGATCGGGAGTCCGCACTTAGCACGGCATCGACATGGCATTTCCGGGGGAGCTCGTGAATGCCAGGTCGTCTAAGGAGAGGTGAACCGGCCCAGGTCGGGAACGGAGCAGGTCAAAACCCCCGTGTCGCACAGTAGTGGGACTGCTCCTGTGAGCGGACGTTGCAGTGCATCCTTTGCAAAACAACGAAACCCAGTCTCCTTTTTTCTATTTATTTTTTAAAGTACATGCTGACTAACTGATCCATTCCAAACATATCAAAACGAAATCCCACCTAAACTACTTTCCTCATTTATAGCGACCGCTTCTCGATGCCCATAGAAATGCTTGCAGCCAATTAAAGGAGTCAGACGGCCCAAACAGGCAATAGCACACAGCTCGGAGACACGGCAAAATTTCAGTGGTCTCGACAGGTACACCCAATATAAAAACGTATCCCTCATAACAGAACAGCTAGGTCTGCACTTCTTTGGAAACTCGGGGACGAAAACAGGGCAGCCGCTGGCTCGTTGGTCTCGGGGTGTGATTCGCGCTTAGGGTGTGAGGGGTCCCCGGTTCAAATCCCGCACGAGCCCGTTTTTAATTCTTTTGTATTAAACTTTTCCCATTACTATGCATTGTCGGTACGCACGCTCAAATTCCATGAACAACAATATCACAGCGATTGCACAATGGTTAACCAGGACTGCAGTCTTCGTTGAATCTGCAAAGCAACTGCTTATGCATTAAACACAATTCTGACGTAACAGACTATAAAACCATTCAGCTTCGAGTTGCTGTAGTTTATACAGCACTGTTTATTTTGGTAACGCATGTGCTTGTTTTGTTGGTGTGTAGTCTAAAACAACCACAAAACTAGTGTAACAGATGGGCATTTTGTAGGTCCAATTGTTTGTGTACATCTATAAACTAGCACTGGAACGGGTTAATGAATCGTTTCACACTGCACTTGATGCTGCTAACACATTACCTACTTGTGAATTGCAGCGGTTCTTTCATGGTTTCTAATTGACGCACCAAGCGTTTTCTGTTTTTTATGTTATTCTTTTAATCCTTGACTTTTTTTATTTCTGATTTTAACGTGTATAATAAAGCTAGTACATTGTTTGTTTTTTGGTCAACTTTGCTTTAGAACTGCAGCTAAAAGTATACCTTTTTATCTCAATAATTACTGTATTGCCAGTTCTGGAAGATCGCTCCCTGGTGGGTTGGGCTGGTGTTGCACTCCTGCTAGCTCTACGGTATTTTGAAATGGAATTGAAGTAATTGTGTGTGATTAATTGTGTAGTCTAGTGGGTTTTCCTTCTTTGATTATTTATTCATTCACCTTTGTAGAAGTAGTTATTCTTTAATTATTCCTTATTGGCTAGGAGTTACACAAACATCCAATTCGGTTTCAATATATTCCATATTGCAACACGTTTTATTTGTTTATTTGTTTATTTGTATTTATTTATTTATTTTTATGTGGCTGGGATAACAATAGAAAGACATCAATCCTTACAAGATGAAGACATCAATCCTTACAAGATGAATCTTTCAGCCCAAACTTAATATCGATATTTGCAGTTTTCCCCACAGCTCATTATCAATGTATGATCCCAAATGAAACCTTCTATTTTGATGGGGCTTAATGCATCAATGCACATCACAGAGTAGCACATCATAGTGATACCAGCTGCTATCACGACTATTGCAGTTTGAACAACAAACAAATTGCGCGTGTAAATCAAAGTAGTGGGCAAATGCATTAAGCTTCATTCTAATCTTTAAAGAAAAAAGAGGCGGACATTGCAAAACATTTGCGGTGGCAAGGACTCAAACCCGGCTGAACTGCTCCGCAGGCAGCGATGCTCACCACTACACAACCAACGCTTCTATACCCCGTATATCATAGATGCTCGAATTAAGCCACGGAAATATAGGCTGCTTGGGCAGGATGGCGTTTTCCTCAACCACCACCCACCCGTTTTAAAAGCTGTCTATACAGCTACTTGTGTGCATGGGAGCGACAGTAAGCCTGAAGCAAACGTCACGCAAGCGGTGGTGGTGGTTCAGTGGTAGAATTCTCGCCTGCCACGCGGGATGCCGGGTCCGATTCCCGGCCAATGCAACCTTCTTTTTCTTGTATTTTATGTATATAATTACAGCAGCACGCACCTGCCGTCAATCAGTCAAAAGAATCTCCCCGTCGGGAATTGAACCCGGTCTCCCGCGTGACAGGCGGGGATACTGACCACTATACTAACGAGGAAAGCACGCGCTCCCTGCAAATAGGGCAACGTATTTAGATGCAAAGCGTCAAGCTGTTTTTAGAGAAACTGCCTGCTGAGCTTAATGTCGGTTTACGGATTGAAAACAGACAATCATACCCAAGACCAAGGCGCCAGCTGAAAGTTTTACCCAGCGGCCGACGAGTGACAGTCTCTGGCAGCAAAATAAGTGCACGATGACCAGAGTCCCGTTCCGTCTGCCGGTGCGGAATGCTGCTGACACCTCAGAGGAGGGGGGGCTTAATACTCGCCAACGCAACCTTCTTTATGGCATTCTTATATTGCTTTTTGTTTTAATATTCACAGCACAAAAACTAGGATTCACATGTGTTTCACTTAACACTTTTTCAATTCATTCATCTGGTCACGGTGTTTTACCACTACAGCAGGACCCGGCAATGCTTTTAATGCAATCGGCATAAAAAGCTGCCACGTCAGTGGAGAACTGCACGAGTACTCTCGCTCTCATTTCAGACAAGGGGATTTGAATTGCCTTCTAGCCGCTCTCGCTCACGCCGGGCGCCGTGGCGTGCGTCTGTAATCCCAGCTACAGGGGGAGGTTGAGGCTGGCGGATCGCTTGAGCACGGGAGCTCTGTGCTGTAACTGGCTGTGCCGATCGGGAGTCCGCACTTAGCACGGCATCGACATGGAATTTCCGATCCTGTCTCGCTACAAATGCGGATTTGATTTAGATTTTTCTTCTGTTCACTCACTTTCCATTTAGTTAATTGATAAATATAATCTATTAACATGTCTATTTTTGAAAGCATTCTTACTTTACAGCATTTTTACACACCTGCCTAAAACTTTTGCACAGTACTGTATCTACTGGACAATTGTTAGATGGTGAACTGAAAGTGGCATTGTCATATGGTTTACATTATTGTTAATGTGCTTGAGATTTTTAAAACAATTAATTAAAACTTGTAAAGATTATTTTTGGTGCATGATTGCTTAGTTTCTCCTGGATAGAAGAGCTTGTGCGGGAACCAACCACTCGAGGTCCTTGTCCTCAATAAACACAAGGTGGCGTAGTCAAAATAACATAAATTTCACTATCTATATATAAAGACCTGCTACACTTCAATACTACTGCCGCTACTCGGACACCACACATAAAATCATTGTAAACACACCACCATTGCACAGTCTGCCGACCAGCCATACCGCCGCCGTCACGAGAGCCTCCCGTTCCCTTACATCCTGCTGCATATTCCGCTCCCCCTTGTCTTTAAATCCAGCTTTTTAAATGATCCAGGTAAAGGGGAATCATCCTCTGATTGGCGCAGGGAAAGAAACAAAAGATAAGGGGGCGTTCTAAAAATGAAAGTAGCCTAATTAAAACAATAAAACAATACACATAGCAGCGACCTGCTACAATTGTTCTGCCTTGTGTATAGCATGGAGTGCCCAGATGACAAAACAAACACGAGCTTCTCGGTAGTTCGCCGTGATCGTATAGTGGTTAGTACTTTGCGTTGTGGCCGCAACAACCCCGGTTCGATTCCGGGTCACGGCAGATGAAATCCTCACACGGCAGAGAAGCTTGTTCTTTTTTCTTCACACGTCATCTTCATGGCATGCACCTTTTTGAAAGAAAATAGAATACAATAATTGCTTCATCGTGTTAGTACAGGCATGATGCATACCAGCCTGCTGTCTATGAAATAATAATTACAAAAATAATCAATCAATGAACACCATAAAAATCTCCGACAAACACCAGTCGCTGTATTAACGCCTATCGAGAAGAGGGAAGACGCGACCTGTCCAAGCAGCGAACGATACAGTGGCTTAATTAAAACTGTGAAGGTTACTTCGGGAACGGAGTCGTTGGTGGTATAGTGGTGAACATAGCTGCCTTCCAAGCTGTTGACCTGGGTTCAATTCCCGGCCAACGCAAGTTTATTTTGAACTTTTTCTTTTAACATTGGAATAAAGCGTAATACATTCCCCAACTAATTTGCCTTACTGGAGAATAGTCTTAAAAGCATAACTTTTAAAGTATCACTGTGAGTTATAATGATCTGTGAGGTGATATTAGTCACTACATTAAGCCCCATCAAACGAATGTGTTCATTTGGAATCATGCATTGAAAATGCGTTGTCGGGAAAACTGCAAATATGGATGGAAGCGTGAGTTGAATGATTAATCACATTCTAAGGATTGATATCGTCCTGTTGTTAGTCCTGCCACATAAAAATGGCGTTGCAGTTACATGCGCTGCAAAATCAAATATTTAAAATTAAACAACCCTCTGATAGAACATACTGCAGCCGGATTGTTTTAGACACACATGGGCGCATGAAAACATCAAACATGTGTTACCAAAATAGTCATTGCTGTATGATGTACAGCAACTGTAAAATGAATGGTTTTATAATCTGTTATGTGAGACTTCTGTTGAATTTTTAAGCAATTGATTCCCTGTGTACTCAAAGATTGCAGTCCTGATTTAACCACTGGGCAAGCAGAGCTCTCGGTGACTGATTTTTCAGTCACGTGATTGAGCGCCTTACCGGCAATGCATCGTAATTAGAAAAGTGTAATGTAAGATATTGAAAACGGACTCATCCGGGATTTGAACCTGAGAATCTCTGCACACGAAGCAAGAATCATACCCTAGATTAAAGAGCCAACTGCTGGCAGAGATTTGGTTCCACGAGCTTCCAAAGAAGCGTAGACCTAGAAGCTCTGTATTGAGAGATTAGTGTCGCCGTGCTGTGTGCCTGTTAGGGACAGTCTGATTTGCTTTACCTGGCGGCTAACATTTCTATGGGCATCGAGAGGTGGTCGCTATAAATGAGGAAACTGGTTTAGATGGGATTTAGTTTCGATATGCATACATACACATAAAAATAAACAAAACAAAAACAAGACTGTGTTTCGTTGTTTTGCAAAGGGATGCACTGCAATGTCTGCACAGAGGAGCAGTCCCAGCACTGAGGTGACACGGGGGCTTTGACCTGCTCCGTTCCCGACCTGGGCCGATTCAGCCCTCTAGCTACTCGTCATTGTGTAGCACCGCGCCCGCCGAGACAGAACGCGGCAAGCGCCACGGAATGCACAAAAGTACAGCCTGACTACGACACCGAGGGAATTTCACCCTCACAATTAAAACAAACGCGAGTTTAAAACACGTCTACTCAGTAGGTTCTTTTATACGGCGTGGAACTGGGATATAAATCAGAACGAGCACACAAACTACAACGATTAAAATCATTCCAGGTTATATTTGGAGAGGACACAGACTCGGATCATAGATATGCACATTAACAAACAATTACTACCAACGACAGTAATCAATAGCAAAAAAAAATTCATCTGTGCAATAAAACGCTAATACATACATACTAGAGTCTGCGAGAATAAACATCACTGCTGTTTCTCTTAAAGCGTGTTTATTTATTTCTAATACTGAACCCTGTCTTAATACTGTATTACATTCTGAATATGAATATAGGTGAATTATTAATTGTAGATAATACTTAGAATACCAGATACATATTTAGCATTAAAATGCAATCCATGTGATTTCTTTAACAGTCGTTCATTATTTTGTGTATCAGCCTCCACACAAAGCCGAGTACAGTGCGGTATACTGTAATGATGCTGCAGTCAGTCTGCCCGGACTGCACCTGAACCATCTTAAAAACACGAAGCCTCCAATAAGCTCATTTGTAAAAGTTAGTAAAGAATGGCGCTATATAATATAACGAAGCTGAATGTGAACTCCTAGCTGGTGCAACGAGAGAGGAGAGAGAGGCGGGGCAGAGAAGGAGGGGAGACGCTGCTAGGCAACTGGCTCCTGAACATTCCACTCCGCTGAGCAGAGACCGTTAGGATTTAAAAATGCGAAAGTTCGGCGGCGTTAGTATGGGCTGCCAGAAATGAGGAGAAAATAAATACAGCTTTTTATAAATGTGTGCATTCAGATATCATTTATAAATCTAGTTACAACATTTAATAGTTAGCTAAATACTTAAATGCATCTTAAGTCTCTTAGCTAGATTTAACATTCAGCTAGGGCAGCAGTGTGGAGTAGTGGTTAGGGCTCTGGACTCTTGACCGGAGAGTCGTGGGTTCAATCCCTGGTAGGGGACACTGTTTCTGTACCCTTGAGCAAGGTACTTTACTCTTACCATAATGTGGTATCTTGTAACAATTGTAAGTCGCCCTGGATAAGGGCGTCTGCTAATAAATAATAATAAATATTTAACTGGCCAGCTAAATCTATGCCCGCTTTGAGCTTTCGGACGATTTCATTGGCTCTTGTAATGTTGAAATTTGCATAGCAGTCTGTGTGTGGGGGTCAGTACCTGTGTGTGTGTGTCAGTATCTGTGTGTGTGTGCGGGTCAATACCTGTGTGTGTGTCAGTATCTGTGTGTGTGTCCGGGTCAGTACCAGTGTGTGTGTGTGCCAGTACCTTTGTGGATGTGTGCGGGTCTGTACCTGTGTGTGTGTGTGTCAGTATCTGTGTGTGCGTCTGGGTCAGTACCCGTGTATGTGTGCCAGTACCTTTGTGGGTGGGTGTGTGTGTGTCAGTACCTGTGTGTGTGTGTGTGTGCCAGTACCTTTGTGGGTGTGTGCGGGTCAGTACCTCTGTGTGTGTGTCTGTGTGTCAGTGCGTGTGTTTGTCAGTACCTATGTGTTGCGTGTTTGTCAGTACCTGTGTGTGTGTGCCAGTACCTTTGTGGGTGTGTGCGGGTCAGTACCTGTGTGTGCGTGTGTTTGTCAGTACCTGTGTGTGTGTGTGTACGGGTCCGTACCTGTGTGTGTGTGTCTCAGTGTCTGTCTGTGTGTTTGTGTCTCAGTCACTTCAAGTCATACAAAGAGCATTTCAAGTGGAGCGATAAAGTGAAGCGAAGCGATCAAAAAAGGCACCAAGTTAGAAGCAAGAATTGTGTGAATCTTGGGCCCCAGCACCTTTCCAAGCGTGCCTATTTGCTTGATGCTTGACAAGATTGGCCTAATTGCTTCTCCTAACTTGGGCTTGATCTCTGATAAATTGTGGTTCCTCGTTTAATTAAAACTAAATAAAGGAATCATTTATTTCGTAGAAATAAAGAAATGATTTAAACAAATGCATAGAGGAAAAATACATTTAGAAATAAATATTGTTAAATAAATAAATGTAGAAATGAATACATGTTTATATTATAAATGTATACATAAATTAATAAATAGCAAGCTAGAAAATTGCATGTCATATTAATTGATTTGGCTGATGCGTTTATCCACAACAATTGACATTTATATACCTATATAAAAAGTACAAGTTTCATATATATATATATATATATATATATATATATATATATATATATATATATATATATAGTACATGTATATCATCCTTCTCATCCTCATCCTCATCAGTTCAATCAGGGTTGCTGTTTCCAGACTTGACCCTTGACCTTTGTGTAGCAGTCGTATTTATTTCTTAGCAGACTTCCTTATCCAGACTCCGTTATCCAGGGTGACTTGCAATTGTTACAAGTTCTCTCAGTACAAAGTAACACATTAAAAAAGATCATAATACAGATATGAAAGTATAAAATCAATTCAAGTAAGAGCAAAATAATAAAGCATACAGTAAACTATAAACAAGAGCAAATCCGACTAAAAGCAGAACGCAGCTCTTGCTATTCCTTATCCAATGCTGCCATCGTGTGGCCATTTAGTAGAACTGTTGGTTTTAATATTTTTATTTTTTTAATCAGAGCACAGCTCCGTGACAAGCGGTTGCTGGTGCCCTCTGCTGTTTACAATGGGTAGTACAGGTAGTGAATTTCACTATGACATCATTACTGTTATTATTATTTATTTCTTAGCAGACATCCAGGGCTGCTTACAATTGTTACAAGTTATCACAGTACAAAGTATCACATTATAAAATATCACATTACAGAATATCATATTACAGATAAGAGCAGTTATGAAAGTACCATAAAATCAATTCAAGTAAGAGCAAATAAAGCACACAGTAAATTATAAGAGTGAATTCGACTAAGAGCAGCTAAACCTGATAGTAACTATTTGCTTATATGAGTCCAGTAAGAACACGTAGTAAGCATGATAAATGCATGAGAATGATTTCAAATAAGAGCAATTACAGAAAACGTTATTATTTATACACACAGTACTCGCCTGGCTATCCTGTAAATATTGTTTTTGCTGTATTTTAAGAATGTATCTGAAATGTCTATTTTTGCACAGGGGTTAAGGTGAATACGAGTCATTTCAAAGGGCAACTGAGCTGAGAGAGAGAGAGAGAGAGAGAGAGAGAGAGAGAGAGAGAGAGAGAGAGAGAGAGAGAGAGAGCGCGAGAGAGAGAGAGAGAGAGAGAGAGGTCACCCCATACCTACACAGTAAACAAGGTGTAAATCTGGCTGTAGAAATCTGAATAATATATATAATCAGACAGCTCTAAAATCTAAATTAAAAATAAATAGGAACATTAAACAGAAAAAAATGAAAGAAGACAATTGGTTTGACGAAGACTGTAAGAATTTAAGAAAACAACTTCGACAATTATCAAATAGAAAACACAGACAACCAGACAACCAAGATCTACGCCTTAGTTACAGTGAGACATTAAAAAATTACAAACACACACTCAAAAAGAAAAAGAACCACCATTTCAACAAACAACTGACAGAAATCGAGGAGTCCGTTAACTCAAACCAATTCTGGCGAAAATGGAACAGACTGAATAAATCAAAACCGGACGAATTGGCTATCCAAAATGGAAACACATGGAAAGAACATTTTGAAAAACTATACAAAACAATACCACAAAATGGACAAATATTAGACCAAAAAAATATTTATGAAAAACTAAAACAAATGGAATTGTCAATTAAAGACAATCAGAACTGGTCCAGAGTCTGGTCCAGTGGTTAAAGAAATGTTAAATAACTTAAATCTTGTAACTAGATTTCTAAATGATATCTGAATGCAGACATTTATAAAAAGCTGTATTTATTTTCTCCTCATTTCTGGCAGCCCATACTAACACCGCTCGGAACTTTCACATTTTTAAATCCTAACGGTCTCTGCTCAGCGGAGTGGAATGTTCAGGAGCCGGTTGCCTAGCAGCGTCTCCCCCTCCTTCTCTGCCCCGCCCCCTCTCTCCCACTCTCGTTGCACCAGCTAGGAGTTCACATTCAGCTTCCTTATATTATATAGCGCCATTCTTTATTAACTTTTACAAATGAGCTTATTGGAGGCTTCGTGTTTTTAAGATGGTTTAGGTGCAGTCTGGGGAGACTGACTGCAGCATCATTATAGTATACCGCACTGCGCTCAGCTTTGTGTGGCGGCTGATACACAAAATAATGAATGCCTGCTAAAGAAATCACATGTATTGCTTTTTAATGCTAATTATGTATCTGGTATTCTAAGTATTATCTACAATTAATAATTCACCTATATTCATATTCAGAATGTGATTCAGTATTAAGACAGGGTCCAGTATTAGAAATAAATAAACAGGCTTTAAGAGAAACAGCAGTGATGTTTATTGACCATTCACATACATTCTCTATATGTTTCTGCATTGTGGTTGCAATCCACAGGGACAAGGGACTCAGTGATGTTAAAAAAAAAAAAAAAAACTAGAGCCCACAATTAACCAATATAGAAAGGAAGGGGGGAGAAATGTATTGCCTGTGTGCAGTACCTTCCACTTTCCTCTATTAAATGTCATTTGCCATGTGTCTGCCCAGTTCTGAATGCTGTCCAGATCATTTTGAATGACCTTTGCTGCTGCAACAGTGTTTGCCACTCCTCCTGTTTGGAGCTGCAAACACAAGTCAAAAAGGAAGTTAGAAAGGCCGAGAGAGAGACAGAAATGAACATTGCTAAGGGGGCTAAAACCAATTCCAAAACGTTTATCCAATATTATAACAGCAAGAGAGGAGGTTAAATGTCTAAGAGACACAAACGGCAAAATCACAGACGAAGAAAAAAAAAATAGCGAGTATATTAAATGATTAATTTTCATACCTTTTTACAAAGGAGGACACAGACAACATGCCCCACATGTCGACCTGTTCCTATCCAATTTTAAATAACTTTAGCATAACAGAGGCAGAATATAATAACATAAGAAAGTTTCCAAATGAGAGGAGGCCATTTTGCCCATCTTGCTCGTTTGGTTGTTAGTAGTTTATTGATCCCAGAATCTCATCAAGCAGCTTGTTGAAGGATCCCAGGGTGTCAGCTTCAACAACATTACTGGGGAGTTGGTTCCAGACCCTCACAATTCTCTGTGTAAAAAAGTGCCTCCTATTTTCTGTTCTGAATGCTCCTTTATCTAATCTCCATTTGTGACCCCTGGTCCTTGTTTCTTTTTTCAGGTTGAAAAAGTCCCCTGGGTTGACATTGTCAATACCTTTTACGATTTTGAATGCTTGAATCAGATCGCTGCGTAGTCTTCTTTGTTCAAGACTGAATAGATTCAATTCTTTTAGCCTGTGTGCATACGACATGCCTTTTAAACCCGGGATAATTCTGGTCGCTCTCCAGGGGTTTAGTACCTCCGTTTAGTACACTCCCACAGTACAGATCTTGTGACTAAGATGTCAGGGTAGTCTTTGTTTTAGGATCATTTTCTATTACGCCCCATTGCGAGATACAAGCTCTTTCGCAGTCTAACTCGGCCTCTGAGTATCTCAGAGCCTGCAGGAACAGTAAGTCTATGCCCTGCTACAACACGCCCACAAAATGTGGGTTCTGATTCGGTCTGCATGTGGCTTAATGCAAGCTCTGTGCCATTCAGTGCCTGTAATAGATCCAAACCCATTAACAACTCGTCAGTAATATCAGCTACCCAGACCCTGTGATGAAAGGAGTATTCTCCAATCACAAATTTTAGCTCGCCAGTCCTAGTTGCTGACGTCACATCTCCGGTTACAGTCTTAATGCTGCAAGTCTCTGGAGCACCGCAGTCTGATACTGATGCTATCTTCTCAAATAGTTTGGGACTCATGACAGTCAAATTTGCTCCGGTATCTATTACGGCATCGACATGCAACCCTTCTATGATACAGTGGATAACCAAGCCGCACGCAGTCCCCAGTTTCCCAACATTAAACACAGTTTCAGAGGCCTCCTTTACATTATTTCCCAGGTTCAGCCCCTGATCAATTGCAGGCATTGGTTTGTCCCCGTTTCATCCTCCTTATTTCGATCACTTTTAAATTTTTGACAAAATCTTTGAACGTGTCCTCTCTTATGGCAACAGTGACACTCGCCATCAGATTTAGCCGTTTTAGAGGTGCCCAAATCAATGATAGCCTTCCCCATGGCGTCCAATCTTTTAACCAAATTTGGTAACACCTCCCCTATGGCCAAATCATTGTTACCTTTCATTCCCTTGCAAGCAGACTCACCAGTTGTCGAGTCATTCTGGTTTTGAGTGTGGCGAACGATGTGCTGAACTGGCTTCTTTTCACCAGCGGTTGCGTAGATGCACTCTGGCTGAATCTCTCGATTGAGTCCGTCTGTGAGTGTGCGAAAAGACCCTCCCTCAGGCGGATTTTCAACTCTCGGTCTCTCAGCAAGCTGAGGAATTTATCAATGAGCAAAACATCTCTGCAGCTCTCCGGTAGCTCAGCGAATGAAAGCGCGAAGAGATGTTGTAGATCCTGGGCAAAATCAGCAAGGGACTCGTCTGGCTTTTTCTTCCTGGTGTCGTACTGGGCTTTGGCGAGTTCCTTCTGAGATCGTCCGTAGCGCAGCGCCAGGACATCCACCAGCCCCTATAATCGGACGCAGCCTCCGTTTGTAGCAAGGTAAGTGTAGTCATAGCATCTCTGTCTAGGCTGATAGCAAGCTGAGCCCGCTTCTCACAGTCAGTCCAGCCATTTAGTGCACTGACCATCTCGAAGTGCTGGTAGTCTGCTGCCCAGTCCATTTTCCCGTTAAACTTGCTCGGTTTCACTTTCTGTTGTGCAGACCCTGAAGCAGCAGCAGGAAGCAAGGTCCGCGGGCTCTGTTGTGCAGCGGTTGGAGAGCGCTGTAGTCGGCAGTCTTTCTAGCTGCTCGATCCTCTCCTTCAGCAGGTTCTGTTCGCCAACAGCGGCATTGCGAACCGCTTGTAATTCGTGCTCGAAGTCTTCCAACTTCTCCCTGATTTTTCTGTGACCCTCTTCCATTTTGCTGCGGAGCTGGCTTGTAGTTTCTGCAATTTCGACTTTGCAAATCTGTTGGACCGCCTTAGTGTTAGTCTGTATGTCAGATTTTAACTCGTTCTGACTGTGGAGCAACTGCACCAGCCTTGCCTTTAATTCGTCCGTATCTCCCCTCTCTGTACGATCTCCAGTTGTGACACCAGTTGTTGCCTCCTGCCCGTCCATCTCGGTCGGCTTACTCCCTGGCTTACCCTGGGCAGGTCGCTGTGCAAGTCTCACAGATCATTGGAGGGTGGATGGAGACCAAAGGCTTTCTTTATTAGGCGGCGGAAATAAGGCACTGACTCAGCCAGTTTAACTGAAACCAAATCGCACGGTTTATTAACACAATAAGGCAACAGTAGAGAGGTTGAGTCAGCACTGCAGGCTCTGTCCCTGTCACTAGGGCCCTCCGTTTAGTAAACTCCCACAGTAGCGCAGTCCAGCAGCACCTCTCCATAACACAGCTGGGAATCAGAGCGCACGAATACTCCCGCTCGAGTTTATATAACCAGGCTCCTTCCGCCACACAAATGTAACGAATTTAGAGACTGAGGAGGAGGGAGCGCTTGGAGTTTTCAAAACATAAAACACAACCAATACATCCAGTCAAAAACACAGGAGATTGTCACATACACTGGACCCCACGAGTATAACAATATCAAACACAAAAGCCCAAGTTAGGAGAAGCAATTAGGCCAATCCTGTCAAGCATCAAGCAAATAGGCACGCTTGGAAAGGAGCTGGGGACCAAGATTCACACAATTCTTGCTTCTAACTTGGTGCCTTTTTTTGATCGCTTCGCTTCACATTATCGCTCCACTTGACATGCTCTTTGTATGACTTGAAGTGTCTGAGACAAAAACACACACTGAGATTGTGACAGACACACACACACACACACTGAGACACACACACACAGGTACTGACACGACACACACACACACACACAGACACACACACACACATACTGAGACACACACACACACAGACACTGACACACACACACACACACACACACACACACACACACACACACACACACACACACACACACACACACACACACACACACACAGGTACTGACACACACACACACACACACACACACACGACACACGACACACACACACACACAGGTACTGACACACACACACACACACACACACACACACACACACACACACGCACACACAGGTACTGACACACACACACACACACAGGTACTGACACACACACACACACACACACACACACACACACACACACACACACACACACACACACACACACACACACAGGTACTGACACACACACACAGGTACTGACACACACACACACGACACACACACACACACAGGTACTGACACACACACACACACAGGACACTGACACACACACACAGGTACTGACACACACACACAGGTACTGACCCACACACACAGACGCACACACAGGTACTGACACACACACACACACACACACACACACACACACACACACACAGGTACTGACACACACACACAGGTACTGACCACACACACACACAGATACTGACAAACACACACACACACACACAGAGGTACTGACACACACACAAACACACAGGTACTGACACACACACACACACGACACACACACACACACAGGTACTGACACACACACACACACAGGTACTGACACACACACACACACACACACACACACACACACACACGACACACACACACACAGGCACACACACACACACAGATACTGACACACACACACACACACACACACACACACACACACACACACACACACAGGTACTGACACACACACACACACACACACAGGTACTGACACACACACACAGATACTGACACACACACACACACACACACACACAGGTACTGGCACACACACACAGACACACAGGCACTGACACACACACACGGGTACTGATCCGGACACACACACACAGATACTGACACACATGCACACACACACACAGGTACTGGCGCACACACACAGATACTGACCCCCACACACACACACACACACACACACACACGCACACACACAGGTACTGACACACACACAAAGGTACTGACCCGCACACACAAACACACACACACACACACACATGTACAGACACACACACACGCATACACAGGTACTGACACACATACACACACAGACACAGGTACTGACACACACACACACAGACACACGATACTGACACACACACACACAGATACTGACACACACACACACACACAGGTACTTACCCGCACCTCTCCCTAACACAGCTGGGAATCAGAGCGCATCTAATACTCCCGCCCGAAGTTTATATAACCAGGCTCCTTCCCGCCACACAAATGTAACGAATTTAGAGACTGAGGAGGAGGGAGCGCTTGGAGTTTTCAATACATAAAACACAACCAATACATCCAGTCAAAAACACAGGAGATCGTCACATACACTGGACCCCACGAGTATAACAATATCAAACACAAAAGCTCAAGTTAGGAGAAGCAATTAGGACAATCCTGTCAAGCATCAAGCAAATAGGCACGCTTGGAAAGGTGCTGGGGACCAAGATTCACACAATTCTTGCTTCTAACTTGGTGCCTTTTTTGATCGCTTCGCTTCACTTTATCGCTCCACTTGACATGCTCTTTGTATGACTTGAAGTGTCTGAGATGCAAACACACACTGAGATTGTGACAGACACACACACTGAGACACACACACACAGGTACTGACACGTGCACACACACACACTGAGACACAAAAACACACAAACAGAGACACACACACACACAGACAGGTACTGACCCGCACACTCCCACAAAGGTACTGGCACACACACACACACAGATACTGACACACACACACAGGTACTGACCCACACACACACAGGTACTGACACACACACAGATACTGACACACACACACAGGTACTGACCCGCACACACCCACACAGGTACTGACACACACACACACTGATGCTACGCAGCTATGTTATGCCAATTGGTAAATATGCAAATTTCAACATTACAAGAGCAAATCAAATCGTCCGAAAGCTCAAAGCATAGGCATAGATTTAGCTGGCCAGTTAAATATTTATTATTATTAATTAACAGACGCCCTTATCCAAGGCAACTTACAATTGTTACAAGATATCACATTATGATAAAGGTAAAGTACCTTGCTCAAGGGTACAGCAGCAGTGTCCCTTACCAGGGATTGAACCCACGACCGTCCGGTCAAGAGTCCAGAGCCCTAACCACTACTCCACACTGCTGCCCTAGCTGAATGTTAAATCTAGCTAAGAGATTTAAGATGTATTTAAGTATTTAGCTAACTTAAATCTTGTAACTAGATTTATAAATGATATCTGAATGCACACATTTATAAAAAGCTGTATTTATTTTCTCCTCATTTCTGGCAGCCCATACTAACGCCGCCAGAACTTTCGCATTTTTAAATCCTAACGGTCTCTGCTCAGCGGAGTGGAATGTTCAGGAGCCGGTTGCCTAGCAGCGCCTCCCTCCTTCTCTGCCCTGCCCTCTCTCTCTCTCGTTGCTCCAGCTAGGAGTTCACATTCAGCTTCCTTATATTATATAGCGCCATTCTTTACTAACTTTTACAAATGAGCTTATTGGAGGCTTCGTGTTTTTAAGATGGTTCAGGTGCAGTCCTGGCAGACTGACTGCAGCATCTTTACAGCATACCGCACTGCGCTCAGCTTCGTGTGGCCGCTGATACACAAAATAATGAACGACTGTTAAAGAAATCACATGTATTGCTTTTTAATGCTAAATATGTATCTGGTATTCCAAGTATTATCTACAATTAACAATTCACCTATATTCATATTCAGAATGTAATACAGTATTAAGACAGGGTTCAGTATTAGAAATAAATAAACACGCTTTAAGAGAAACAGCAGTGATGTTTATTCTCGCAGACTCTAGTATGTATGTATTAGCGTTTTATTGCACAGATGAATTTTTTTGCTATTGATTACTGTCGTTGGTAGTAATTGTTTGTTAATGTGCATATCTATGATCCGAGTCTGTGTCCTCTCCAAATATAACCTGGAATGATTTTTAATCGTTGTAGTTTGTGTGCTCCTTCTGATTTATATCCCAGTTCCACGCCCTATAAAAGAACCTACTGAGGAGACGTGTTTTAAACTCGCGTTTGTTTTAATTGTGAGGGTGAAATTCCTCGGTGACGTAGTCAGGCTGTACTTTTGTGCATTCCGTGGCGCTTGCCGCGATCTGTCTCGGCGGGCGGTGCTACACAATGACGAGTAGCTAGAGGGCTGAATCGGCCCAGGTCGGGAACGGAGCAGGTCAAAGCCCCCGTGTCACCTCAGTGCTGGGACTGCTCCTCTGTGCAGACATTGCAGTGCATCCCTTTGCAAAGCAACGAAACACAGTCTTGTTTTTGTTTTGTTTATTTTTATGTGTATGTATGAGTAAACCCCCTCTACCAGGGTCGTCGTGTTTTGTTCTCTTTCTTTGAACACACTCACACAGGGGTCTGGGGTTCTTTTCAAGGGTCTCGGTTTATTCACCAAAATTAGTAAGAAAGAAGAATTGGAGAGAGAGGTAACACAAGGGAAGGGTACAAATGAATAGAGCAGGTGAAGATAGAAATAGGGTTTTGTTTTAAAGATAGGTGAACAATCTTATACAGAGCAAGAGGGTGGTGGCGGCCTCTGTAAGAAACAAATACACATTATCATTCAGGGCCTGCCATCTCCCCACGTGTTACGTCATCTCTTGTCAAACAGTCAAATTTAACATGTTCTATACACACATTTGACTAAATCAACAATAGCGAAATCATACTTTTATTACGTGAAAGTATACACACCGCTATTTCTCTTTTCAGGTTTCCCAGAAAATGTGCGCAACCGGTGCTTCAATATACAGCTCTTTCTCCATCCAGAGATATTCGCGCTCTGCTGAAACTGTTCTGATGCACTCTCTTTTAACTCGGTGCCTTAAAGGGATAGTCCTGCATTTGGCCGATATATAAAAAACACTTGCTTTTAACCACCCGGTCACATTAATCTGATTGTTTTATTTTTCTTCATAAATTGATTTTCAAGATGTTTTATTGTAAAATATTCATTGTCATATATGAATAGCTGTTATTGTTTATAATTCCTGTTGCGCGGATTGGCTTCCCCAGTATCACATGACACGGCTTGCAGCGGCAGCAGCAGGCACATGATAACCATATCGAAGGTGTTTCTTATTGTATCAAGGCCCGATTGGGTTTATTACGCACATACCAACTGTTGCTCCATGAAAGATGTAATGACAACTGTAAAAACAAACGGATTGAAGCCAACCCAAAAAGTAAGATTATTTATTTCAATATCGTTATAGATATAAACGATGCACTCATTTTACAATAGCAATTTCTATATGACAATGACCAATAAGTAATTTTGTTGCAGTACTGTATACAATGTGAACAGAATCAAACATTGCTCTGTTGCCTCGAAGAAACATCTACAATTTATATTTAAAAAGGACACCCAACGTGGGGCTCGAACCCACAACCCTGAGATTAAGAGTCTCATGCTCTACCAACTGAGCTAGCCGGGCTGACTGGTGGAAGTTTCTTTCACTCTAACCAACTGAGCTATTAATTTGTCATCTTATTTGAGAAAATACTGAAAGAGAACCAAAGATTCCAAATATAATCCACTGGACGTCACCAGAAACAGCTTTGATGAGCAAAGTCGTATGACACAAACCCTAAGAATGTTATTCCAGATTCATTGTCGCTTAGAAACAACTGCAGCCTCCCGGCCTCAATACAAATAATACCAATACAAAAATCGAATTACATGTATTTAAAAATGAATGGTCTCATCCCTCTGGAACGATTGGTTCTGCATTTATACACTATCAACCTTAACCTGAGTCGAGAGGCAGTCAACCTGTGGAGGATTGAGCACTACGTGCTTGAGTGCTGTAGCAGCAGCCATGAAGCAAGTTCGTTTTTCAGTTCAAATAAATATATATTTTGTTTTTGTGTATGGGTGTTTTGAAAAGATCAGTTACATAGATACTTATTTTGAAATAAAGATGCATTTATTATTATGAACGTTGGCACAAAGGATATTGTATTTATATTTCCCACTTGTGCTTGCCTTGTACAAATCTGCTTGAGTTTCAACAAAGGCATTTGACTTCGGTTCATTATTTGGCCTATACTGCCATCTACAGCATTACTGCGGGTGTCGTTTGCTTCTTTTGACAATAATATGGCTGCTTTCACGGAAAACCGTGAGAGCGTGTAGTCGTGGCTGAGTGGATAATGAACAAAAAGAACTGTCAAAAGAGGGATTCAAACCCACGTTTCCAGGGTAACTGCGATGTGAACGCAGCTCCTGAGACCACTCAACCATCCTGAACTATACACACGATTTTTCACAACACTGCACTACACTGCTGATCCTCCGAAGTCTGATCCTGCAATAAATCACCTGGTGTGTTCGTTTACCTATTCTTTTTCTGTTTATTTTAAGGAGGGCAACCTATTTCATCACATTCTTTATGGGATCACAAGGAAATTCCCCTTACAGAAAGAAAATATACGGCAAACAGAGTGATCGCTTCACAGTTGGAAACAAATCAGCACAGTCTGTTAGCAAATTAACTTCATCAAAAAACCACAAAGACATTACATACATGTTACAGATATATTTCGTAGACAGAACAGTTGTAATATAATTAAGTACATTTCTAAACAATCCGCTAGTAACAGACAAAATCTCAAAGCGCTATAATTTATTTCAGCTCTTATGAAAGACAAGTATCCTTGCGCATTATATCACAGAAAACATGATAATCCTAGCGCTTCATTTAATCTCTCAGGTTGTACCATATGGAGATAGAAGATCATTTTGATTCACATTGTAATAGTTTTTGATCGAGATTACCACCACTGCGATCTTGAAATTATTTTTTGTATGACACAGAATTTAAGATCTGAAACAGAATGTTTGGCATCTACAAAATGTCTAGCTAGTGGTGGATGAATATATTTTCTCCTAATTGAACTTTTATGCTCACTCATTAATGCGCAATTGTAACAGTCTAGTAGTTTTACCATCATATTGCAAATGGCTAGGACAATAAATCACATAAATGACATGAGATGAAGCACAATCACTTGTAAGATACTGTACTCTTTTCTTCGTTGTATGGCTTGTGCATTGTCTTAGTTTTAAATGCATTATCACAGGCGGCACCATTACAACATGGAAAAATCCAGTAGATTTGTCCAGTACACCTAGATCTCTCGAACATCTAAACGAGTCAGCCCTTAATAAAGACCGTCCGTGTTCATTTCGGCGTATATGACATTGTCTATATGCAATGGCTGTTATGTAAGCCTACTGGTATCAAATCGATCGCAATTAATGAGTTCCATGTTTCCAGTCAGTTTGATAGTTTGAATCAATCATCGAAAAAGCAGCAGTGCTTTGCAACCGTATTTTTCTTTTGTACCTTCCTTGATAAAACACGCACTCAGAACGTGTCCGTTTCCTCCAGCCCCCCAAGGAACACTGGAACGGTCATCAATAACAGCGAGCATTTGGTGGAAAACATCACTCGCTGTCTGCTTCACGCTCAAAAACGAACACTCTCACTCCTCCTCGTGCATAACAAGTCCAAACACTTTAAAACGCATTTCGCTAGTAAATCTTTTTATTTTTATTTTTTTAATTATTTTTAACCACTTTCCCTCATTACAATTTTACCATACAAAAAACTCAATTTTATAACACATACCAATACTCATCTACCCAGAAATAAAACTTAGCCATCCAACACATCCATCAAACCTTTCCATTTTTCCCTACATTTTCCCTCCCCCATATATACTTTTCCATTCTCATTACTTCTTTCACCTTCCATTCGAAACACAAATAGGCCTCTAATACAGTGGTTTTGTCTTTTTCTTTTTCAGTGCTATGTTTCTTTTTCCCATAAAGCCATCTTTCCCAAACTTATAAGAATCCAAACAGGTATGTAATGTTCCTTAGGGAGTTTAAACACCCCTCCCCAAACATAACACAATCCCCATCTAAAACCCAATTCCCCTCAAATATTTTCAGCAAACCTGCACATTTCATCCAGACTTGCTTTGCAAAATAGCACTCCCAGAATACATGTTTAATAGTTTCATAATCATTCCATTGACCTCTTGGACACTTTGCGTGGATGCACATCCGTGTCTATGTAATATCTCCCTTACAGGAAGCCTATTTAATGCTCCCAACCAAACAAAATCCTTCAATTCATTTTCCAAATACTTTTGTTGCATTTTCTAAATTTGAACTCCTAGCTGGAGCAACGAGAGAGGGCGAGAGGGCGGTGCAGAGAAGCGGGGAGACGCTGCTAGGCAACCGTCTCGTGAACATTCCACTCCGCTGAGCAGAGACCGTTAGGATTTAAAAATGCGAAAGTTCCGAGCGGCGTTAGATCGTTTATACTGTTCTCAATGGTCCGCATCCCAGCCTGAAACCACGATCCAGTGGTCGACGGAGATGTTTTTCAAAGTAATGTTATTTGGAATATTAAAAGAATCAAGTTAAATAACATGTTTGGACACAAAATATGTTTCAGTGACGTTAACAAGTAGACTGTTTACAACAAAAATGCAATCTGTGTTAGGAACACTATTTTAGTCTGATTTAAAATGGAAATTAAAATGGTATTGAGTGCTGACAAGAGTTTGGTATCAGCTGTTGATTTTCTTAAAACAATCTTTTATAGTAAAATAAAGAAATTTATTCTTTTTAAAATAAGTAAAACTGAACTGTCAGAAGTGTGATGTGAACCCACGCCTCCATTCAGAGACCAGAACACACAATTCTTTGGAAAGACAGAGTCCTTGAGTCTGGCGCCTTAGACCACTCGGCCATCCTGACAAGCTGCGTTTGTTATTGTAGAAAACCGCATTATTTTTTTCAGCACCCACTAAGGTTGTCGTATCAAGGCCCAAGTTGGGTGCTGCGCTTCAGCTGAAGGCCTCAGGAGAGATCCTGATATCATGATATAAACAACGAACGCAAAGTTTCTTATCAGTACCTCTTTTCAAATGTCTTCAATCACCAAGTTCCGCAGTCCTCCCAGAGTGAGTCCACGAAAAAAAATAACAAAACGAAACTGACACTGTCCGTGCACAAAAAAACACCCCAACCACTCGCTGTCTAATCTCGTCCTCTTTATTTTCGTTTACTTCCCTCGGCTTCTCTCTCTTTCCTATTCCGGTATCTCCTAGTTCCATGCTCCCAGTCTCTTAGTTCCTCACCCTTTTATACTTCAAAGCCCTTCTAATTCCAGGTGTGTTCAGGTACCTGCAATTGTTTGGGGCGGGACCTGAGGTCCGTGTGCTCAGTGCTTGTGATAAACAAAACAAAAAATACTTTAATTACGAACTCCGTTTCACCCGTGCACCAAACAAAATAGACAAATAATAATCAACACAGCAAAACACAGTGCAAAGCAAACAGAAAATTATGAAAAGAAAAAAACGATCTAAATAAAATATTCACACAATACTAATTAATACGCACAGAAAATAAATAAATAAACACAGGCATATGGTCACTTGTGACAAATACATACACATGTATTTATGTTTCTTTTGTTGGTAAATTAACCCAATACATTATTGCATTCTGCCACGTCATTAGATGAGCAAAGCCCCTTTGTGCCAGTGCGCATTCAGAGGAGACGCGCTGAGAGAATCCGTCTTCTGTGTCACTCAGTACTGCCAGCTTTTCCCTATTGGTGATATATTGGTCAGCATAGCTGCTTTCCAAGTAATTGACCAGAGACGATTCTTTACTTTTAAAGCTGAGAATCAAACACACTTCCGACAACTTCATTGCCCTGCTGGCTAGGAACACGTATTGAGTCGGCTGTTTCCCATGACCCTGGTGATACCGAGTGTTTTCCTTGTATCAGCGTCGGCATTGCCATGTTTGGCATGCTTGCTGTACACTCTAGCATTGCATAACAAACCTGCTCTACGCCAGGACTTCGTGGCGCAACGGTAGCGCGTCTGACTCCAGATCAGAAGGTTGCGTGTTCAAATCACGTCGAGGTCAAAACCTTCTTTGTTTCTATTCCACACTATTTCATTTTTTAACGTATTTGAATGTTTCCGGACATTTATTTATACAATTTAGCCTATACAACATATTGATTGTATAGCGATCAAACAGATATTTATTGTATTGCGATTCATTTTTATGTTTCATTTGATACAGCACAATAAACTAAAGTGAATCCGAAATTACTGTTGACCAGTCTTCATTGACACAGTTGGGTAATAAAGTCATATTAACACTTCCTTGCATGAGATAGTGAAAATAGCTATAGAAATACTAGTTTTGAAGAAATTTAAAGTACAGCAAGTAATGACTGATACATTTAAGCTTAACAGACCTTTAAGAATTAACAACGAAGACATAAAAATGGTGCACCTAGTCGGCAGGATATGAACATGCAGGAGCAAACACCAACAGATTTCAAATTCATCACCTTAACCACTTGGCCACGACTACTTTCGGTAAAGTAATGATGCAAATGTATTTGCAAATGATGCAAATGTATTTGACTATTCACATCCCCTCATTTAAAATCCTCCACAGTTTGGGTGCCTCTCAACTCAGGTTAAGGTTGATAGTGTATAAATGCAGAACCAATCTTTCCAGATGGATGAGACCATTCATTTTTAAATACATGTAATTCGATTTTTGTATTGGTATTATTTGTATTGAGGCCGGGAGGCTGCAGTTGTTTCTAAGCGACAATGAATCTGGTATAAAATTCTTTGGGTTCGTGTCATATGACTTTGTGTCATCAAAGCTGTTTCTGGTGACGTCCAGTGGATTATATTTAGAATCTTTGGTTCTGTCGTTCAGTATTTTCTCAAATAAAATGACAAATTAATAGCTCAGTTGGTTAGAGTGAAAGAAACTTTTACTAGTCAGCCCGGCTAGCGCAGTTGGTAGCGCATGAGACTCTTATTCTCAAGGTCGTGAGTTCGAGCCCCACGTTGGGCGTCCTTTTTAAATACAAATTGTAGATGTTTCTTCGAGGCAACGGAGCAATGACTGATTCTGTTTACATTGTATACAGTATTGCAACACAATTACTTATTGTTCATTGGCATATAGCAATTGCTATTGTAAAATGCGTGCATCGTTTATAGCTATAATGATATTGAAATAAATAATCTTACATTACTATATTGTTATATTATTCAATGCCTATTTAAAGTGTTCTTAAATTGTTTTAACATTAGCAATGATGAATTTGAAATGTGCTTATTGATTTAAACAACTGAACAATTGTCGGCTTGATGGTTTCTTTTTTTCTGCGTTTCTACCAGTATGAGATACGCACTCAAAATGTGTCCCCTTCCTTCAACAACCCCCGACTGAAGATTGGAGTGGTCATCACTAGCAGCGAGCAGGTGCCCGAAAACAACACTCATTGTCAGCTCGGTGCTGAGAGGAAAACACTCGCACTCCTCCTGGTGGATACCGAGACCAATCCCTTCAAAACATGTTTCACTCTAGAAATGATCCTTGCAAATATAGACTATAAATATAAACTTTTATTGGCAGACCGTCGCCCCCGACTGGCAAGCTCTGCTTCATATGATACAATGACTGGGCAACAACGAGGTGTTACATTAACAATACAAACTAACTTGAGACAGCCAAGTCGTTAAAGCATACCTTAAGTTTGTCATGTGATGCAAAAGTAAGTTTTGGCATTCTTGCATTGCCTGCCTCGTGAAACTTGTTCGAGCCACAGCACACAGCGCTGCTGCATCGGGACACAGAGGTGGATTTTAAAGCGACTGAATCAACGAGCTGAGACTACTTTTTTGAAGAAATTGAAAACATACCTCTAGTCGAAATATTTGCTATTTAGTTAATTAATTTATTTTTTGAATTTGCAAATGGCAGAATACATTGCCCCAAAAGGTCTCTTAATTGCTCGTATCAAGCTGCGATGTTGCCTATGAGAATCGCAGGCTCGATTTAAGGGGAATTAGCTCAAATGGTAGAGCGCTCGCTTTGCATGCGAGAAGTAGTGGGATCGATGCCCGCATTCTCCAAATTGTTTTAATGTATCTGCGTATTTAGTCCCAACGCATTATGGAGATAAATAGAAAGTGTGACAATTTTGTAACAGAGACGCCCACCCTACATGTGTATTTTAAAGCAGTCTCCTAATTTGTAATATTCCCCAGACTGAAGAACTGCAATGCGCCCTCCATCGTATGCCTTCCGAGAAGCACAAAGGGAGATTTTTTATAGTTTTTTTTTTAGCAATTGAAAAGTATGTATTAATTGAGAATAAATATAAATGGCTTGAAGTTTGCTTTCATTTCTAACGTGTTTGTAATGAAATATCAGTTTTTGTGTTTTTTTACCAATCATTGTACTGTATACTAGCTGCTGTTGCATGTCCATGAGTTTGCTAATCACTTTCCCATATGGTCTAGCGGTTATGATTCCTGGTTTTCACCCAAGCGGCCCGGGTTTAAATTCCGGTATAGGAAATTATTTATTATTGTCATTTTGTTACAGAACTGTGGTCATGTGTAATGTGTTTTCATTATGATAATAAAGCTACAGTTATAAAATAAAAAAAGTATTTAAAAAAACCTGCAGTTACTTGAGATATAGATATATATATATACAGAATGGTAAAAATGTATTTGACTCTATTCACATTCCCATCGCATGGACCCATCTCAGTTTGTTTTTAAATTATATTAATCCCTGGTCAAGACAAAGTCTCTGTGGGTTTGGCCGATCATTAGATTGCGGATGTAAGGTCTCTGTTCCCATCGTATAAGCAAGACAGTTTATTCACAAATAAATACATACACTTTTATTTATGTTTCCTTTGTTGGTAAATTAACACATTATTGCATTCTGTCATGTCACGCTGTGCACTCTAGCATTGCATAACAAACGCGCACTACGCCAGGACTTCGTGGCGCAATGATAGCGTGTCTGATTCCAGCTTCCAGAAGGTTGCGTGTTCAAATCACGTCCAGGTCAAAGCCCTCTTTGTTTCTATTCCACACTATTTTTTTTTTTTTAACATTTTTAGATTTGAATGTCTCCGGACATTTTTTATACAATTTAGCCTACAGAACATATTGATTATATACCAACAAACAAATTACTTCCTGGGGGGGGCAGTTTAGTTTCAATCAAATTCCAGTCTCTCTGCCATTAGCTTGCACTGCTGTGTTTGGTCAGGTAAAAAGGGCGTGACCAGAGCGGTATGGGCAATCCCGATAGGTAGCTTGCATGTCAATCTCTCCTTCTTTTCTATTTATTATTTATTTATTAGCAGACCCCCTTATCCAGGGCAACTTACAATTGTTACAAGAGATCACATTATTTTTATATACAATTACCCATTTATACAGTTGGGTTTTTACTGGAGCAATCTAGGTAAAGTACCTTGCTCATGGGTAACAGCAGTGTCCCCCACCTGGGATTGAACCCACGACCCTCCAGTGCAGAGTCCACTACTCCACACTGCTGCCCTTATTTATACACACAGCACTGCTTCCACCCTTCGTCTGTGTTTGTTTTTGTTTTGTTCGCTCCTTTCACTGCAGTCATTTCTCTGCTCAGCACTGGTAGACAGTATCAGCTATTTTCCTACCTGCTCAGGTGATTCTTTTCATCATTCAGCTTTTCTATTTTTCTGCAGGAGCTCCAACGTTAGTCTTTTCTGCTCCATCCAGTCTCCAGCCCAGTACAGCGCCGTTCAAAGCGCAGCGCCATTCTCAGCTTGCTCTGCGTTTTCATCAGAAAGACTGTTCCAACGTCACCGCTGAACTGCAACTCTTTACCACCGGCGCCTCACAGACCATGGTTACCACGGCAACGCCTCATCGAGTGACTCCTGGGAGTGGTAAGTTGCCATGGCGACCAGGCAGCTTTAACAGGCAATGCAAGCCTGTGCCTCACGACTGCAATCTTCTGGCTCCTGCTGCTGCGCTTTTGCAACATGAGAGCTTCAACTCGCCGAATTGTGACATCTAAATACTGCAGGCTCCTCTTCTAGACCTACCTTAACTTACTTATATCATCCCTAACTGTTCTAAAACAAATGTTTTATAAAAAGACAAGGATTTTAATCGCAATAACCAAATAAATATATGCTACCCTGCTTCACTGAAGTTAATAGTTTCAATTCCAATCATAACCTCTAGATGGCAGCATAACACCACAAGCTCCACTAAATTTAAGCTGATTTGCTATCGCTGCGAACTCGCACACTCCGAACTTTCTATCAATTCCCGCAGTTCGTTGTATTCGAAATATTTGGCTGTAGCATAAGGCAGTTTGTTTGCCGAAGGGCTGGAGAGCGTACACAAATGAGTGTCTGCAGGCAACAGTGAAGCATGGTGGAGGTTCCTTGCAAGTTTGGGGCTGCATTTCTGCAAATGGAGTTGTGGATTTGGTCAGAATTAATGGTCTCCTCAATGCTGAGAAGTACAGGCAGATACTTATCCATCATGCAATACCATCAGGGAGGCATCTGATTGGCCCCAAATTTATTCTGCAGCATGACAACGACCCCAAACATACAGCGAAAGTCATTAAGAACTATCTTCAGCGTAAAGAAGAACAAGGAGTCCTGGAAGTGATGGTATGGCCCCACAGAGCCCTGATCTCAACATCATCGAGTCTGTCTGGAATTACATGAAGAGAGAGAAGCAACTGAGACTGCCTAAATCCACAGAAGAACTGTGGTTAGTTCTCCAAGATGTTTGGGCCAACCTACCTGCCGAGTTCCTTCAAAAACTGTGTGCAAGTGTACCTAGAAGAATTGATGCTTGATGCTGTTTTGAAGGCAAAGGGTGGTCACACCAAATATGGATTTGATTTAGATTTTTCTTCTGTTCACTCACTTTGCATTTAGTTAATTGATCAATATAATCTATTAACATGTCTATTTTTGAAAGCATTCTTACTTTACAGCATTTTTTCACACCTGCCTAAAACTTTTGCATAATACTGTATGTATTAGCGTTTTATTGCACAGATGATTTTTTTTTTTTTGTTGCTATTGATTACTGTCGTTGGTAGTAATTGTTTGTTAATGTGCATATCTATGATCCGAGTCTGTGTCCTCTCCAAATATAACCTGGAATGATTTTTAATCGTTGTAGTTTGTGTGCTCCTTCTGATTTATATCCCAGTTCCACGCCCTATAAAAGAACCTACTGAGGAGACGTGTTTTAAACTAGCGTTTGTTTTAATTGTGAGGGTGAAATTCCCTCGGTGGCGTAGTCAGGCTGTACTTTTATGCATTCCGAGGCGCTTGCCGCGTTCTGTCTCGGCGGGCGCGGTGCTACACAATGACGAGTAGCTGGAGGACTGAATCGGCCGAGGTCGGGAACGGAGCAGGTCAAAGCCCCCTCTCGATGCCCATAGAAATGTTAGCCGCCAGGTAAAGCAAATCAGACTGTCCCTAACAGGCACACAGCACGGCGACACTAATGTCTCAATACAGAGCTTCTAGGTCTACGCTTCTTTGAAAGCTCGTGGAACCAAATCTCTCCTAGCAGTTCGCTTTTTAATGTAGGGGTATGATTCTTGCTTCTCGTGAGAGAGATTCTCGGGTTCAAATCCCGGATGAGTCCGTTTTCAATATCTTACATTACACTTTTCTAATTACGATGCATTGCCGGTGAGGCGCTCAATCACGTGACTGAAAAATCAGTCACCGAGAGCTCTGCTTGCTCAGTGATTAAATCAGGACTGCAATCTTTGAGCACACAGGGAATCAATTGCTTAAAAATTCAACAGAAGTCTCACATAACAGATTATAAAACCATTCATTCTACAGTTGCTGTACATCATACAGCAATGACTATTTTGGTAACACATGTTTGATTTTTTCATGCGCTCATGTGTGTCTAAAACAATCCGGCTGCAGTATGTTCTATCAGAGGGTTGTTTAATTTTAAATGTTTGATTTTGCAGCGCATGTAACTGCAACGCCATTTTTATGTGGCAGGACTAACAACAGGACGATATCAATCCTTAGAATGTGATTAATCATTCAACTCACGCTTCCATCCATATTTGCAGTTTTCCCGACAACGCATTTTCAATGCATGATTCCAAATGAACACATTCGTTTGATGGGGCTGAATGTAGTGACTAATATCAGCTCACAGATCATTATAACTCACAGTGATACTTTAAAAGTTATGCTTTTAAGACTATTCTCCAGTAAGGCAAATTAGTTGGGGAATGTATTACGCTTTATTCCAATGTTAAAAGAAAAAGTTCAAAATAAACTTGCGTTGGCCGGGAATCGAACCCGGGTCAACTGCTTGGAAGGCAGCTATGCTCACCACTATACCACCAACGCCTCAGTTCCCGAAATAACCTTCACAGTTTTAATTAAGCCACTGTTTCGTTGGCTGGTGGGACAGGTCCCGTCTTCCCTCTACTCGACACGCGTTAATACAGTGACTGGTGTTTGTCGGATATTTTTATGGTGTTTATTGATTGATTATTTCTGTAATTATTATTTCATAGACAGCAGGCTGGTATGCATCATGCCTGTACTAACACGATGAAGCAATTATTGTATTCTATTTTCTTTCAAAAAGGTGCATGCCATGAAGATGACG
Organism: Acipenser oxyrinchus oxyrinchus; assembly: GCA_030684275.1. Taxonomy (NCBI): domain Eukaryota; kingdom Metazoa; phylum Chordata; class Actinopteri; order Acipenseriformes; family Acipenseridae; genus Acipenser; species Acipenser oxyrinchus. The sequence goes on along the minus strand of CM060293.1, from coordinate 698,983 downwards.
TGTGAAGAAAAAAGAACAAGCTTCTCTGTCGTGTGAGGATTTCATCTGCCGTGACCCGGATTCGAACCGGGGTTGTTGCGGCCACAACGCAAAGTACTAACCACTATACGATCACGGCGAACTACCGAGAAGCTCGTGTTTGTTTTGTCATCTGGGCACTCCATGCTATACACAAGGCAGAACAATTGTAGCAGGTCGCTGCTATGTGTATTGTTTTATTGTTTTAATTAGGCTACTTTCAGTTTTAGAACGCCCCTTATCTTTTGTTTCTTTCCCTGCGCCAATCAGAGGATGATTCCCTTTACCTGGCTCATTTAAAAGCTGGATTTAAAGACAAGGGGAGCGGAATATGCAGCAGGATGTAAGGGAACGGGAGGCTCTGGTGACGGCGGCGGTATGGCTGGTCGGCAGCCTGTGCAATGGTGGTGTGTTTACAATGATTCTGTGTGTGGTGTCCGAGTAGCGGCAGTAGTATTGAAGTGTAGCAGGTCTTTATATATAGATAGTGAAATTTATGTTATTTTGACTACGCCACCTTGTGTTTATTGAGGACAAGGACCTCGAGTGGTTGGTTCCCGCACAAACTCTTTCATCCAGGAGAAACTAAGCAATCATACACCAAAAATAATCTTTACAACTTTTAATTAATAATTGTTTTAAAAATCTCAAGCACATTAACAATAATGTAAACCATATGACAATGTCACTTTCAGTTCACCATCTAACAATTGACTAGTAGATACATGTAGAAATTATACAATAAAACAAACTCTTAATCAATCAGTTTCTTATAGTGAAGTTAATTAAACTAGTTACCACAAATTATATTATTTCAGTTTATATAAAATACTTGGATCTATCAGTTTCTTATACACTGTAAACCCCGATAATTTTTTTGAGTTAGCAGAACTTGAGGCAAGTGATTGCCTTTGATTTTTTGAGTAATGAAACTTAAAATGAAAATGTATACAGTACTTACTATTCTTAGTTGATATAACTTTCAAGTTTAATTAAACTATACTTTAAAATAGTATGATGATGAACTCAATTATTTTGCTAATTAAAACTCTATACATTGAATTAACCACAACTTCCCATTTGAAGTGCACTTAATGTGTACATATTATGTCATCATAACTTAATGTGTTTGTGTTCTGCTTACTGATTTATTTTCTTACACTTTACTTCACATTTTTAAGTTGTGGTAACTTCAATGTAAATTAAAAAATATAACTTAGTGGAACTCAAAAGGCAATTGTACGGTTAATCAATTTTTTTAGGCAACTGATTACCTGAGGTTAATTGAGCAGCACTAACTCAAACTAAATAATACATGCAATATATAAAGTTAACACAAACAAAAAAACATGTTCAAATGCATAATTAAAACATGAAGAATGTTTTATTGTAACGATAACAATTTGAAAATTGTGTTTAACAAAAGGTGCAATAATGGTGTCATAATCACATAAAGTATTTGAGAGGTCTGTTACTTTACACAGTGCAACTTTGCTTTGTAGTGTGAAAAGAGGTTAAATGATCCTGTCTCTCTGAATCCCAAATCATCACCAAGCCCCTACTCCCTAGATACTCCCATAGAGATGCTAGTATAAGTGTAAACATGGTAAAAAAAAAAACTCCATCCAGCCTATCAGAAGGCAGGGTGGGGTTGTTACTCAGATCTACATAGGAGCTAGGGGTGTATTTGTGATTCAGAAAATGACTATGACCATTTTGAGGTAGCCTCTGCTTCCAGATGTTGAGTGTCCGAGAAAAAAACAAAAACATTTACAATGAGCTTAGTGCTTTTCAACAATTCTCTAGAAAAATCTCACCAGAAGCATGTCAGCAGAGTATGTGAGCAACCTAAAAAAATTATATCAAGTAGAATCAACTGCATCAAATGATTATCAACAAACTAAAGCTGGACTCACTGGTGCTGCCCACAACTGTATTACAACAATTCTGTTATGTCACTTTCACCTTCCACTCACCTGCCTTCGGCCATATGACTAAAGTAAAACACTTCTGTGGCCTGTAAAGTTTGCTTTCCCTGTTAGAAAACAAAAACTCAGGATTTGTTCTGTATTCCAACTACATTAACAACTTTTTCAGTGCCCTAACTAAGATCACAAGAAAATAAGAGAAATGAAACTCATACACTGGCTGCAAACTCAAAATGTCTTGTATAAAACAATGCATCCACCAGAACCCAGGGGGATCGTGTCTTTGGTCAATCACTACACATGTATCAGCAAGTCATGCTTCAAAGCCTGCAGTCTTGGCTTAAGTTTCTCATCTTCTAGGCTCAGCAGGATTTTCTGAATGAACTCAAAAGTGTTGGCCATCTCTTTTGGATAACTCAGATGTAGAGCATAGATCAGACCGAACATTACCAGGAAAGCATCAGCCAGTCTGGGTAGGTTGGTCACCATGACTTCACTCTCCAGGACAATGGAAATCTTGATTGGGTTCAAGTGGATCGGCTTTTCAGTGTCGTCACTGACGACTGTAAGGATGGCGACTGGTGCATCACCAACATCTGGCTCAGCAGAATCCTCCACCTGAAATGCACAAATGACAGCAAAAGTAGCATTTAGAAGGTTAAGACTCTAGTGCAGAGGTGCACAATTGGCGGACCTCGGTCCGGGTCCGGACCGAGTGAAGGTTCTATCTGGACCTCGACACATTTCTCATAAATAATTGTTAAATTAAATACTGATGAAGCAACCCTTTTTTTCAATGTACACATACTGCGCTGGCTCAGCGCAGCTGGGAAGGTCCCAGACAGCGCCCCATACTACTGTGTGTTGTCCAATCACGTGCGTTATTTAAATCACTTCACGAAACTCAGCCAATCAAAGCGAATGTTTACAATGCATGTTAGGAAACTGATGTTGTCAGAGAGAGAGACAGCGAGAGCGGAAGCGAGAGGAGAAGTTATAGAATGGCGTGCGCAAAAGTCAGGAAAGTCGATACAGAAAATCGAGCTTTCAAAGAGGAGTGGACAGACAAATATGCCTTTATCCTTCCCGCAGCGAGTGTCAAACCACTCTGCCTGATATGTTCAGAGACCGTGGCTCTAATAAAAAGTGCTAACGTGAAGCGCCACTACGAGACAAAGCACAGATCTTTTGAGCAAACATATCCACAGCAGTCTGAGGTGAGGGCACGCAAAATAAACGAACTCAAAGCCCAGTATGATCGGTCCACCAGAGTCCTCTCCCATGCATTCACTGCCCAACAACGTGCAACTGAATGTTCACTAAAAATAGCTTGGATTTTGGGTCAACCCCAAAAGCCATTTACTGACGGGGGAGTGCTGATAGAGTGCATGTATGCTGTTGCTGAAACTTTACTTGACAGTAAACAAAAAGACGAGCTCTGTGAAAAGATCAAGCAAATCCCAATGTCACGTACAACAACAGCAAGAAAGAGTGAAATACTAACAGAGGATGTATTAACACAGCTTGATGAAGCTATTCGGAGTGCACCATGCATAGCATTAGCTGTTGATGAATCTACTGATGTGAGTGATAATGCCCAGCTTCTGGTGTATGTTAGATTTTACCACACAGAGAAGAAGGAATTCTGTGAAGACCTGTTAGGTGTAACACCACTCGAGACACATACAAGAGGAAAGGACATATACATGGCCATAAAGGAGATGCTGAGAAAGAGGGGGATAGATATAAAACAAGTGGTCTCTATCACCTCAGACGGGGCCCCTGCCATGATAGGAAGAGAGAGAGGAGCTGTGGCACGGCTGAAAGAGGACAACCCTGATCTCACAGCTTACCACTGCATCATTCATCAGTCTGTCCTGTGTGCCAATCTGTCAGAAGAGTATGCTGAAGTGATGAATACAATGATGAAACTCATCAACTTCCTCAGGGCATCCTCATCTCATCAACATCGCCTGCTGAGAGAATTCCTGAAAGAAGTTGAGGCAAATGCAAATGACCTACTGCTGCGCAACAATGTAAGATGGCTCAGTAAAGGCAGGGTGTTGGAACGCTTTTGGTCCATTCGAAAGGAAATAACAGCTTTCCTAGTACAGCTCAAGAGTCAGAAGGCAACACAGTTTTCACTTTTTTTGCAAGACGAGAGCAAAATGGATATTGTTGCTTTTTTGGTAGACATCACATCACACCTTATTGAGCTCAACGTGAAACTACAGGGCAAGAACAATTCAGTTTGTGATTTGATGACAGCTGTCCGCTCCTTCCAGAGGAAACTGGAAGTGTTCAAGGAAGATCTTCAAGGAGACTGTGCACACTTCCCAAAAGTGCAGGAACAGATTCAGGGTGAGAGAGATGTTTCTCTTCATGTTGACTTCATAGATAAGCTGATTGGAAACTTCAGAAATCGCTTTGACAGCTTCAGCCTTGGACAGCAGCTCCTTCTTCTCATTGAGAATCCATTCCTCATCACAGATGTCAGGGGATTTTCAAAGGAGGTGACACAGACCTTCAAGTGGGCACATGCTGGATCTCTACAGATGGAACTGATTGATCTGCAAGCAAATGTTGCACTAAGAGAGCACTTTCAACTAACTGATCATGACACTTTCTGGCTGCAGGCTGTGTCTGAGACTGTTTTCCCTGGTCTAACCAAAGTAGCACTACACACCTTGACCATGTTTGGCTCCACATACAGTTGTGATTCTTCTTTCTCCACTATGAACATCATTAAAAATAAGTACCGTTCTAGACTCACCAATGAGCACCTACATATGTGCATGAGAATGGCACTGACTCCATTCCAGCCAAGGTTCAAATTACTGGCAGGGCAAGCAAAAGCCCATTTCTCTCACTAAACAAAGCAATTTAAATGCAATACATAGAACAGAGGAAATTCCATTCTGAATCAGCAAAAAAGTCCTGTGTTTTCTTATTTGTTCAAAAATCAAAGCACTTTTTTCAGAAACAGGCACTTTTGTTATTTTTTTGTGAAGATGCAGTCTTGTTTTGCTTGAAATGAGAACATTTGTGAAAGGCCTACTTTTATTTATGATTAGGCTGCATATTTATTTTACCTCATGTTTAATGTGTCTGCATTGAAAATGTGCAATAAATATTGTTGAAATGTTATTGAAATGTAGTACTTTGTTTATAAGCTATACATATACAAGAACTACATATGCCCCCAAATCATAGCGCACGTTAGACATTTTAATGGTTTGGACCTTTGGGGGGAGAAAATGTTAGTCACTGGACCTCTTTGAATTCTAATTGTGCACCCCTGCAATAGGATAAATAGTTCTGAGCCATGCTTGGACAGTTATGAAAGTGCACATTAATTAAATAAATTAAATACACTACTACACTAATAAAATGTTCAGTTACCTTGAAAGATGCAGTAAATCTCCTGCATCCGCAGAAACATCAAGGGCAGACTCCTGAACAGTAGGTGTACATGTCTGCCTTTTACTGGGCTCGAGATTATTATTATTTTTTTGCCTAACATATAAAAGAAGTTACACAAGAGAAAACCTCATAAAGCTGTTCACTGAAAGATCACTGTAAATCATCTTCCACAATATGACTGGTAGTTTGTTCCATACATCCACAATTTCCTGTTATTTAAGCCCTTAATGCATACATTCACGTTTGGTCATAGATATATATATATATATATATATATATATATATATATATATATATATATATATATATATATATATATATACAGTACTGTGCAAAAGTTTTAGGCAGGTGTGAAAAATGCTGTAAAGTAAGAATGCTTTCAAAAATAGACATGTTAATAGATTATATTTATCAATTAACTAAATGCAAAGTGAGTGAACAGAAGAAAAATCTAAATCAAATCCATATTTGTGTGACCACCCTTTGCCTTCAAAACAGCATCAAGCATCAATTCTTCTAGGTACACTTGCACACAGTTTTTGAAGGAACTCGGCAGGTAGGTTGGCCCAAACATCTTGGAGAACTAACCACAGTTCTTCTGTGGATTTAGGCAGCCTCAGTTGCTTCTCTCTTCATGTAATCCCAGACAGACTCGATGATGTTGAGATCAGGGCTCTGTGGGGCCATACCATCACTTCCAGGACTCCTTGTTCTTCTTTACGCTGAAGATAGTTCTTAATGACTTTTGCTGTATGTTTGGGGTCGTTATCATGCTGCAGAATAAATTTAGGACCAATCAGATGCCTCCCTGATGGTATTGCATGATGGATAAGTATCTGCCTGTACTTCTCAGCATTGAGGAGACCATTAATTCTGACCAAATCCCCAACTCCATTTGCAGAAATGCAGCCCCAAACTTGCAAGGAACCTCCACCATGCTTCACTGTTGCCTGCAGACACTCATTCGTGTACGCTCTCCAGCCCTTCGGTGAACAAACTGCCTTCTGCTACAGCCAAATATTTCAAATTTTGACTCATCAGTCCAGAGCACCTGCTGCCATTTTTCTGCACCCCAGTTCCTGTGTTTTCATGCATAGTTGAGTCGCTTGGCCTTGTTTCCACGTCGGAGGTATGGCTTTTTGGCCGCAAGTCTTCCATGAAGGCCACTTCTGACTAGACTTCTCCGGACAGTAGATGGGTGTACCAGGGTCCCACTGCTTTCTGCCAGTTCTGAGCTGATGGCACTGCCGATTGCGAAGGGAAGTAAGCATGATGTGTCTTTCATCTGCTGCAGTAAGTTTCCTTGGCAGACCACTGCGTCTACGGTCCTCAACGTTGCCCGTTTCTTTGTGCTTCTTCAAAAGAGCTTGGACAGCACATCTGGAAACCTCTGTCTGCCTTGAAATTTCTGCCTGGGAGAGACCTTGCTGATGCAGTATAACTACCTTGTGTCTTGTTGCTGTGCTCAGTCTTGCCATGGTGTATGACTTTTGACAGTAAACTGTCTTCAGCAACCTCACCTTGTTAGCTGAGTTTGGCTGTTCCTCACCCAGTTTTATTCCTCCTACACAGCTGTTTCTGTTTCAGTTAATGATTGTGTTTCAACCTACATATTGAATTGATGATCATTAGCACCTGTTTGGTATAATTGTTTAATCATACACCTGACTATATGCCTACAAAATCCCTGACTTTGTGCAAGTGTACCTAGAAGAATTGATGCTGTTTTGAAGGCAAAGGGTGGTCACACCAAATATGGATTTGATTTAGATTTTTCTTCTGTTCACTCACTTTGCATTTAGTTAATTGATAAATATAATCTATTAACATGTCTATTTTTGAAAGCATTCTTACTTTACAGCATTTTTTCACACCTGCCTAAAACTTTTGCACAGTACTGTATATATATTCTTTCAAGTTTATTTTGAAAACCAGACCTGTTTAAAAGCACGGCAGAAAGAACTTTATCTTCTGTCATTGTCTTCTTAGGTTGCCTAAAAAGATAATGACATATGTTGAACAGTATATCTATAACAAACAGCACATAAATATAATGCCACTACAAACACATTTTGTACATTAAGACCTGTTCATGAATAAAACTTAAGTCCAAATAAACAAGATTTACCCAAATAAACAAGGGTGGAGTAGTGGTTAGGGCTCTGGACTCTTGACCAGAGGGGGGACACTGCTGCTGTACCCTTGAGCAAGGTACTTTACCTAGATTGCTCCAGTAAAAACCCAACTGTATAAATGGGTAATTGTGTAAAAAAATAATTTAATTGTATGTAAAAATAATGTGATATCTTGTAACAATTGTAAGTCACCCTGGATAAGGGCGTCTGCTTAGAAATAAATAATAAGAAGATTGTTTTATATATGCTTGAAATAAAAGTGTTTCTCCCATTTAAGCACATAAGCCACGTTAAGCACTTTGAAAGTCTATTGTGTATTGGGGCAAAGTGCACACCCCTTTATATTTATTTATGTATGTTTTATTATTATTATTATTATTATTATTATTATTATTATTATTATTATTGTAGTTTTATGCAGGCGGACAAAGCCGCCCGTCTTAGTTATTATTTTGAGATGACGGCGAAAAGCTGTGTGCTTGTTTGTATTGTTTAGTCATTTAAAAACCCCGTGCAGCCGGTGACCATCTTATTAATTGATTTAATTAATTGACTAATTGTTGCTAATCGGGAGATGGTCACCTGTATAAAAACCCTAGGGGAGAGAGTGTTCAGGGTGTAAGGAACGGGAGTTAAGGAGAAGAGAAAAGCGAAAACAACTGCTATTGTGCTGGAATCGCCAGCACAATATTTGTTAGCACAATTGTTTGTTTGTTTGTTTTTTTGTTTGGCCAACGTGCCCTTTTGTTTCTGTCTTTTGTTCTGTTTAAATATTTTGTTTTATTATTTAATAAACGCGCTGAGCGCCGGTTGCGCCCAGCACTTCTTTGTTTATAATTTGCTCCTTCCTGGTCTGTGACGTCATTGCAACCACTCTGCCACATGTATCTAGTAGAGTTGTATTGTGCAGCACCTTCACACAGTATTATTAGTATGGTTATTATAATATTTTAAGTAACTTACCTAGTTTCTGCTGGAGTGGGATTTACAGCTAACTTTTTCACTTGGAACAACCAGGGTTCGAAACTGACAACTGTGGTTTTTGGGGTTTTTTGTTTTTGTTTTTACTGAGTTCATACTATAGTTCATAGCAAACTCACAACCAAGTATAATGCTGTGCATCAAAAAAAACAACGTGTATTTTGTTTTTATAAGTCTTAAGGTACAGTAGTGCCAAGCTGAGAGTGTACCGACTTTAAGCATAAAATGTAGGCTACTTGTCATGATCCAAGTCTTTTCTTTCCAAGAAAATAAATAGACAATTTTAGAAAATGTTTAATGGCCAGTTCCATTGCTTGCCGCACTTTGGGAACCCCTGACATTAACCAACGTTCCCGTGACCTCGTAAAAAGATAGTAGCCTATCTAAATGTGTAGCCTATTGTATCTGTTACACAGTAACAAATAAGCATTACAATACCAACCGATTGCGTTATGAATTATTATTGTGGCGCTATCGATTGATAGTTTTAACTGTATTGTAACACATTTTTATGTATTTTAATTAACATCGACTGATTTCATATTATCAGTTATTCAGATATATTATTGTTATACTCTAGAGCTACAGATGAGCTATAATGTATGAATATTTTAATTTGTGTTAGGTTGGAGTCGACAAAGTGTGGTAACGTTTTCAGCAACACGAAACCGTGATCTCGGGGACTGGCGTTAAGGTAAGCAGATCATTCACAGTTCTATGACTGTAGTTGCACAGTGTCTGGGGTTTTAATGTAATATTTTAAGTGGGGTGGGTGTATTCATTTGAAAATGGATATTCTCATTCAGCTTTTTGAAGGTTTAAATATTTGCATGGGTGGGGGGATTTATTCGATCTGTCTGCGTATTCATTTTTTTAAACTACATTTTTAACAAACTTTTCATCTCTACTCTACGTTCCACGCGGCCACAAGCGAACATTTTTTCTGTGTGGCTAAACTCATTTTCACCTTATTCGCCACAGTGGCGAAACCATTAAAACCTGGTGTAAGTCAGACCAGCCAGTATGATTTCTATTAACTACGCGTGCTGCCAGATCAAGCAATTAACACTTTTTTTTAATATATATAACTTCGCCCAATGAAATCACTCTAGTCTAGCATAACCATAGCAACGCTGTACGGGAGGTGTGTAAATATGATGTCGAAATGGTGAAATTACAAAAATCTTTTTAAAACAGAAAATAAAGCAGACAACTTCACGAAACGCACCGCTTATTTTTTCTGTCAGATACAGTAGGTCCCTATCTCCGTTGTTTAATCAGAGGCGAGGATTAATAAGGTTGGTCAGTGGTTATTTATTTAACCATACAACGTTAAACTGCCGGTGCCAGTACACCCTCGATACAAGCGATATGGGATCCAAGCGAAAGATCAATCAAACCAAACAATAGCTGCTGGAGCAAGCTATGAAGTCGCCTTGGATAAAGGCATTAGCTAAATGTGTTAATGTTACGACGAGCCCTGTTTTTATTCTTCATATGACGCAATGAATAAAAAAAGAAAACTTTTGTTTTGATAGCACACGCCTCATGCCAGTTTTACATAAACAAATAATGTAATCTAATCTAAATTGACTATGCAACAAGTTTTTTTTCACATGGTAGTAAATTTAGCATTTATTAAAGAAATCAAAGTAACAATAGCATGCAGATAGCCTATTGCAAATGTGTTGGTAGAGTGGGGTCTATCATTAAAATATCTAGCTACATGTTTAAAATAAAATACATTTTGTCATGCTGAAACAAACATATTAAAACCTATTCATATTTAAGTATGGACATTTTATACTGTAGAAACAAATGTCTTTACAATTCCTGTAGTACAGTTGTTTTTTTTTTAGCCCGGTGAACTTGTAAAGGGCAGACAGGTACCTATTCTACCAGTGACAGTATGTTGTCATCAGGTTTGCATTGGAAACTGAAAAGGGAAGGAAAGCAATGGAAAGAGCGGTTGCTTAGTTGTATTAGTAGGTTATTAACATTTGAACTGGTTATACTTTTTGTATTGTGTAGGCCTACAATAAAATAGGTTTACAGTTATTTTTAACCTTCTTTGGCATGGCTTTTCCAGTGTGGCTAAAAAATGTTGAGTTGTTTTAGCCACAGTGGCTAACTAAATAAAATCCCTCGAGGGGACGTAGCTACTTATTTATTTTATTTAAGAGGTGCATGGTAATGTACAATACAGTACCTCTTGCGTTAGATGCTGTGTTGTACTGTGAATTAGGAAAGCGTGAGTATTTTTAAAGTTTATTTTGAATTTCTATAAATCCGGTAGACTTGGAAGTCTGTCTTATTATTCAGTTCGGCGTGAGTTTATGCTTTTGGCCAAAAAAATGTACGTTCATGACACAAGGATCAACACGAACAGGCATACTATAGGCCTATGTGGTACAGATACAGAAATGAATGTAAAAAAAAACGTTTTTTGATCTCTGTGCTTACATCGATATTTGGAAATCATTCATTAAAATTAAAAATATTTACTAAAAATCATATTTGGCATAATGACTTGACTCCTTTTACAGCCCCTATTATTCTTAAAATATATGAGGACCGTTGGCAATTAATTACTACTATCCTATAGTCCTATAGTGGGGATGCCTTATATTACTTATGACTGAATTTGTAGTTGATCATATTGCACATGATGAAATAAAGTTTCATAATTGGAAATGGTTATGATACTGCTTTATTCTTGCTAAGTGCAGTGTCATAAGTTCTGCTTTGTTTTGAAATTCAAACTGACCTTCATCTGGAAATTTAGCTATTTGACCTGTATGATTTATTTATTTGTTTGTATGGTTTCTGTGATTTTTTTTGTTAGTTTGCTTTGGGTTTGATCAAAGACTTTCAACCACTAATTAATACATTTTGAATTCTCTTTTACAGTCTTTGAATGACAAGTTACAACAAGATGAAAAGACATTATCGTAGGAGGTGAGTTATTCATTTTGTATTGCACTGAAATATAAGGGTTCTATAATGCTGATTAATTGCATTAGCATGAGCGGAGTGGAGAATTGCACTGCTGTTGGGAAAACAGAATATAAAAAATAGGTTGAATGATTTATAAAAAGTAAAGAAACCACAGTTAAATGTAAATCAGGTAATGCGTATGTGACAGTTAGGACTGCACGGGGCTCTCTTACCCAAGCCTCTTCAGAGATTTTGCCTAAAGAAATAATTTATTTGTATATGTGCAGTTGACGTGCCATTCCATTTTTGGTGTCCCGGTAAAAAAATGTAGTATAAAACAAAAAATATTTCAAAATGACTGTGCTCATTGTGATCTAATTAAGACATAATCTACAAACACAGAAATATTTTCAGTTTTGGCATAATGTTTGTTTAAACATGTAAACTGTTTAAACAAATCTACTTAAATTGTTTAAAAATCTCATTTTAAAGTTCCTGGCAATATTTCACACAATTTTACTTTGTCATGTAAAGGCATAAAGTTAATCTTAGCTACTTCCAAATTGTACCGGTTTATGAAGTTTTGTCCCTCAAATTCATGTCCTCTGGTGTGACACAAGTTTGTGTTTAAAGAATGTGCATTTTATTCGGACATCTATGCTGATATTGAGGACTAATTCAAACAGTAAGTCCAGAAGACTATTGAGGTGCAGGTGCTGTGCAGAGGTGGTGAGATTGTTTTTCTCTGAAATATCGAAATAATTCAGTTTTCCTGATACCCTTCTGACTGTGTGTCAAATTAATGTCCTTGCGCCCACAATAAATAAAATGATCAGCTAACAAATGATATGGTCAAAGAACAAACACAATGATGGCTATAAAGAGGCTTGTAAGTAACCAACGAGTCAGTAAATTTCATTTTGAGGGTCACACCAGTAGGACGCAGTGGGGTTACACCAGAGGACCAGATGTCTTAATTTTGAGTAAATAAGTAATTATATTTGCAAACAATTATATATTTCTCATAATATAAACACTTGACAGTTGTCTTAAAGGCTGATTTTACACAATTTACTTGATTTGAAGAGATCTAAAATTAAGATATCTGTGATTCATTCTGAGAAATCTTGAAATTACTTCATGTTCATATCAAGATATCTATGTTTTTTTGTTTCTTATGTGGTTTTAAAACCAAGTTGTAATCAAATGTTGAATACATTGATGTTAAACTGTCACAAACCACAGCTCTCATTACATAATATCCTTTGGTGTGAGATAATGTCCTTTGGTGTGCTTGTCAAAAAGGGCCCAAATTCTTTTCATTTTTGACTGAATCACCTAGTTTGACAAATATGTACAATTCAATATTATCTTAACATACTGATTATTTCATGGATTTATGAAGCCATTGCCAGTAATTACCAAAGCTTTGGCTGTTTCTCTCATTAAAAAAAAAACACTTAATTGGGCTTGAATATTTTACGTAACAAAACAAGTGTATTTCACTAAATTGCAATTAAAAGCTTAAGTCATATAGAAAATTGAGTATATTTTGATTTTGAAACCCTTTGTCAAGTGCCCATATATGTTCTTTACAACATTACAATAATTATACAGGGTATAATTATTGTAATCGATTTTCAACCAAATGAAAGAGCACACTGACGTAAACAGATCAAAAGAAGCTATTAAACTGTTTATTTTTACACAAAAAGAAAAAAAAGACAAATGCAAAGGGCACAAATTATATTGGATTACTTCGTGGAAAACTGGACAGTGATATTCAGTTAAGCTTGAGCTTGTATTGCTGTTCCAGACACCACAGTGTGAGTGTTTCTGGAAAAAGTCAAAGAATATCAAGTGAATAATAAACAACCAAAATTCCCACAACACATTAAGGGCCGGACCAAATCAGATTTTGCATTCAGCAAACAAGGCCTAGGAAACAATAAAACAATAAAAATTCTAAGCAAAATATCCCAGTGTAGTACCTTCAAAACACTCACCCAAAAAAACTCAGGGGAGTGTTTTCAACGTAGTTTCAAAACACTGAGTGTTTATAGCTTAATTTCAAAACACTTTATTGTCACTTTCAAAAGGTAACTCAGGTAACATTCATAACACTCTACTCATATGCTCAAAACACTACACCTACTTTCAAAACACTCTGACTCTCACAACACTCTACAGGAGGCTACATTCATTTAAAAGCATTTGAGCTTTCAACAACAGGCATTAGATTTGTATTTTCCCCACACGTTTCTCAACTAAAGCTAACTGAATTAAGCCAGATAACAATTAATATTTTTGATATTAATGAATCTTAGGCTTTAACTATATAATGTACTGTACTGTGTATCAAAATAAAGAACAAAAAATGAAACCTCATTTTAAAATATTTATTGAAAAGTGTAAGTAATAGTAATCGGCCATTCATTTCGTGTGATTGTGGTAGGGCTAAAGAACAATGTTTTTTAGTTATGCTTTTTTTCTAAGTTACAGTTATAGTTATGGTGTTAGTAATAGTAATCAGCCGTTCATTTGGTGTGATTGTGGTAGAGGGGTAAAGAACAATGTTTTTTTAGTTATGCATTTTTTTCTTAGTTATAGTTATGGATTTAATTTTAGTTATAGTTATTAATTCAGTTAACTAAATATAATTGTAGTTATTACAGTTAATAGTGGTGATGACCTTGAAATCTGTCAAGGTAAAACATAACTAGTAGGGCTCTACTCCTCTTCACAGTTCATTCCTTAGGATCGCCAACTACAACAATGTACTGAACAATTTAATTTTTTACTTCGTTACTATTTAGTTATTGTTTTACATTATTTTTTTGTTATAGTTACTATTAACAGATAGGATGTTTGTTCGTTAATAGACATTTTCATTATCGTTACAGTTAACTAAAAAAACATTGGTAAAGAAGGGGTGTTTTCGGCATACATGGCTGCAGTGTTTTGGGCTGGAAGGGAGTGTTTTGAACGTCAGCTCAAAGCGCAGCACAGTGTTTTGAACGTACACTCATTACACCAACTTTTATTCAAAACACTCTACAGTGTTTTATACGGTGGAGTGCTCTGAGCGTCTTACACCAGAAACAAAACAAAGAGCAACTATCGCTTGGTCACTACAAAAAAGTGGTTTGATATCACCCAACCAAATAGCTTTCCAGTCATAACTAGCATCGCAAGCCTTTCACATGATACAATTTTATAGACGGCTTGTAAGTTGTTTTAAAGCTATCACTTTTTAAGCAAAAAGTTAAAAAAAACCCAAAAAACTCAACAACCATTCTGATATTTGCAACAACAAAAAAAGCTGGTCAATGCCTCAAAGCATTCCACTGACCCCATATATCGAACAAGCGCACACAAAACATTAATTGACAGTTGAAAAATATTATTATATGAATTTACTATTACATGTGGTTTCTGTTGCACACTTTTCTTCTTTGCAAATGTATTTTTGCCACAGTTCGAGTTAAGTTTTTTTAATAAAGTAATGCGTATTATTTCTTTACATCCAAACATACTCTTTCCTACATCTGTGGAGGAGTGTCTCTGTCAGTGATGATAAAGCTGTTGCATTTTCAGATGTATTTTCTTTCTTATTTTTGTAGTCTACTTCATCTTATTTGTGATGTCACCGGCTTCCATTCAAATTATTCATTTCTTAAAGGCACATTGCTGCAATACAGTGAACCTCGATCTAGTATAGTAAATGTAATAATTAGGGCTGTAAGAGTTTTAAATTAGGGCTGTCACTCGATTAAAATATTTGATCGGTTAATTTATGGGCATTAGCTAATTAATCTGTAGATTAATCGGTGCACATTTTAAAAGAATGGTAACAGTCTTAAAGTGGGTCCTGCACAATACCCTTTTTAAAACCCTTCACAACACGCAGCACACACACTACATGTACTCACAAACTTGAAGACCAGAAGTTTTTATGAAATATTTTCAGAACATTTCTGAAGATTTTTTTCTTAAATGGGAAGTAATTCATCAAAGTTTCACTCTTTTTTTATTTTACAGACTTCCTGAAGAAAGAAAAGAGCCACATGAGAAGCGAGTGATATGTGAAATTTGTAAAGTCAGCTATAATTCTGTACATTATGAGCAATACCACGAGCATCGTTGTACAAAAGGAACTGATCATGTAGAAGCACCAAATGAAAGCTTGGAAGTAATAGAAAGCCTTGAAGTAGGTGAAATGAGTGCAAGTCTGAAGAGAGTTCTGTCCATGGTGGATCGTCTACAATTCATACAGTTCCATGTCCAGAAGCAGAAGACCTAGAGAGCAACTGGAGAAGAATATATAGCCAAATGAAAGAAACCTGGAAAGTGGACGGTAACCAAGATGTGCCCAAAAATGTATCTGATGAAGATGTTTTATCATTCTTTCCTGTATCTGAATTTAATATTGAGAACCACTCTGACAGTGAAAATGAAGAACAGTGGGAAGCAACTGCGGAAAAAGAGATGGCTGTAAATATTGAAGGAATTTCTCAAGATTTAGATTATGTAGCAGAACAACTATACGCAAGCCCAGCAACAGTTTATGACAAAGTGCTGAGGTTTGTTAGATGGTTATTTTTTTTGTTTGCATCAACCAGGCCATACTGTCCTTACACCCCCCTCACCACCAAGTGTTTGTATGCTAATATTCTCATTGTGTTGTTACGTCTGTGGTACAGAGACAAAATAAACAAGTCTAAACAAGTTTAAACTACTTTGAAAGCACCAGCATTTTAATTAAATGCATAAATGTAATTACAAATTGGGTAGTTTTATATTTATGATGCTGATTCTAATGATGAAGTTTGGGGGTAGTGATTGCTGTGTGTGTATGTGTGTGTTTGGCCTGTTAATATAAGTTTATGAAGGAGGGGATAGTGATGGTGTTAACAGGGGTGCTTTGTAACCTATAAGAGCGGAATTACACTGTAAATAAGTGTACAATAAAAAATGGTTAAAACAGATAAAGCACAGATTACAACAGAAATAAAAAAAATTACTGAAATGTAATTTCTTGTAACTTATTTTTAAACAAAAAAGCTGTCATGCATCTTCAAAAAATAGTAATACTTAAAATTACCATTTAAAGAAATGCACTGTAGTCAACTAATATTGGGATGAATTAAAAAATAAATAAATAAATAAGTGGTTTTACTTTTAGCAGTAAGCTTTCTGTTTTATAACAGCTATGTTACTGTTTATTTAAGTGCTCTTACTGTAGTTACATTTTTCCTATTTTATGACCCCATTTATGACCCCTTATGACCCGTCCCTTTTTTTCTGATATTAACCGGACGTCCGTCAAAAATAACCCTCCCCTAAAAATGGCGTCTGTTGTACTTCTAGTTTATAGCCTATTACAAAGAAAAGACAGAAAAACAGAAAGAAAGAAGAGAACATTTTTCAGAGCTTCTCTGAATTTACTATTCATAATCAAAGTGAACTATTTCTGTTCTGTACTGGTCATACTTTATTAATACATTTGATAAACTCCTCAGCCTTAAATGAAATGGTAAAAGAAAAATAAACGTGAAGGATAGCGTTCATGGAACTGTCCCTGTTAAATCTGTTTTGACCAAGTAAGTTACATGCAGTTCTGTACTTGGCCCCGATGTGCTCCTGCAATACAAGCTTACTGCATAGAGTTTGCAAGCATCATCTATTACATGTACATAAAACAGCATGTATTTTAATCATGAAAAAAGTGATTAAGAGGAACGGTGATACTCATGGGTGGCCGAATGTATTCCCACCCTAGCGGTGTTACCTGAATCCTGCATGCTCTGTAACGACCTCTTCTAAAATATCACCATATGGATGATTTCATACCTTTTGCAAGAGGGAAATAGGTCATTTTGTTACGTGCACAAATTGTTTACTATCTGACATTTTATTTTGCTTGTTGAGTTTCAACACAGAAGACGTTCCATGATAGTACTTGTAAAAACTTTTGACGCGCAGAATTATAAAATGAAAAAACTTGTTTATAGTAATCGTTTACTAATTTATAAAAATATAGTATAGCGATTGTTTTTAGCAAATATACTATCTACTATCTACTCATGTCTTAAAAATAAATAAATAAATAAATAAATAAATAAATAAAGGATCTTTAGTAAACTGAAATCTTAGCGGCCTAAATTTAAGAAGGCCTATAAGATAGAGGCGTGAATCTAGTCCACTTTATTACTTCTAATTTATTTTACAGTAAACAGGTCCACTGTATTTGATTTTGCATGACAGCAAAGCATTTACAGAGACCGTGCTTCCTTTTTTCTTTCTCCAAACTTGCACTTGAAGTACTAAAAATAACCCAGCCAAAAACGAAAAAAAAATGTTAGTTTTATTTTCTAAATAAAAAAAAACATCTTTATTGTTTTACTTAATTTATTCGTAAAATATTCTGTGTACAAAAGGTGTTTTTCGGAGCGAGGGGTGGGCTTCTCGAACGTACAGCCGTCATAGAGGGATAAATATGGGAGCTTGCCTCGTGCAATAAATGAAGCCAGGCATGCCACAGGGAGCCCCTGGGGCCTAAACCCGGCCAGTACAGACGTGGATTACAGTAACCACAGACCTACATGCCATTTGCAGAAATGTAAGGTTTGTTGACAAAAGTATGTAAGAGTTTTTGAGCAAAATAAGTGAGAAAATCTGCCCCGAAGTTAGAAATGACCAACAATTTGATATATTTTTTAGTATGTCCGAGGAGTTAGTCTCTGGCATCACTGAAAAACATAAAATATATAGATTGGATAGTTTGACTTAATTAAAATAAAGAAAGAAAGAATGAATACAAGTAACATACGCTAAACTATACTGAAAGATTGCCTTTTAAAAACAAATGAACATCAACTGAAAACAAGCGTGGAGGGTTAAAAAAAAGTAACATCGTTGTCATGGTTCAAAAACAGCTGGGGGGTTTGTTCGAGATCTTAACATGTAAATTAAGCAAAGGTGTTTTATGACCCTGCTTTACAAAGACAGGAAACGTCCTCAATAGTTCGAAGTGGTGTCGGCACCCCTATTCAACTGTTCTGGACTTGTTTTGAGGCTGCCTGACCCGACGCCACAGACATGTCAAACATAAACAGAAGAGCCAATACAAGGAATCTATTAACCCTAAAATAAAGCGCGTGTATATGGGTACTGCTTCATTTTATGTTTTTTGCAAGGCTTCTAAATATATTATTCTTTGGGGGTTGTATTCTGTAAGAATGTGAAACAGCTAGTTTAGAGATATGCTGATTGTGGTGTTATGTTTAACAGGAATCTTTCTGTTTTAAAACAGCTAGTTTAGAGATATGCTGATTTTCTTTATACATACCGTGGTTAACGTTGAAATGATTCCCTTTGTAAAGGGTATTTTGTATCCTCTTTATGCAATATGCTTTGTTGTTCTCATTCATACTGTTTGTAAATTCCCAGTCATTCTACAAGGTAATGTATGCTTGGTTTAATCTTTCTTCTTTTATAGCATATCTATTAAGCCATAGTATTTTAAGTATGTCATTTTGTTTCAAAATCTAAAATTAATATGTTAAAATAATGCAAATACAGTAAAATCTTGAACATTATAACATACAGGCAATATCATGTTAAGTTAGATCATATAAAGTGTATCATAAAAACACAACCATATCACATTTGCAGCTGCCTATCCACCCAGTAAAATCAGAAACACGGTACTAAAAACGTTTTTTTTTACATAATGTCCGACCATTTGTGATTGTAAAACAATTTCTGACCTCCATTCGATCAATTCGGGCAGCAGTGTGGAGTAGTGGTTAGGGTTCTGGACTCTTGACCGGAGGGTTGTGGGTTCAATCCCAGTTAGGGAACACTGCTGCTGTACCCTTGAGCAAGGTACTTTACCTAAATTGCTCCAGTTAAAACCCAACTGTTTAAATGGGTAATTGTATGTAAAAATAATGTGGTATCTTGTAACAATTGTAAGTCGCCCTGGATAAGGGCGTCTGCTAAGAAATAAATAATAATAATTTAAAGATAAGCGTCCATAGTTTGTCGCTGCTTACATCTGAACTAAAATATTTGTAACAAACTTGAACACTGTCTACAATTATAGACTATACTTGAACAGCAGACGTGTATTTACTTATTTGTGTATTTATTAATTTCATCGCTTTGTAAATGTTTTCATCTTAACTAAAATAATTGTAATTATTAAAGAATTGAATTTACACACAAACAAACAGCCGACATTGAAATATTTTCATTTGTTTTTTGTTTTAGAACTTTAATTTGAAAATAATTAGAGAACCTGTATACAGTAGATAGAAAGATCCCGTATTCGAATATCAACCAACAGCCTTGTGGGAACAGTCCATGCATTACCCTTGAGCAAGGTACTTTACTTAGATTGCTCCAGTAAAAACCCTACTGTATAAATGGGTAATTGTATGTAAAAATAATGTGATATCTTGTAACAACTGGAAGTCGTCCTGGATAAGGGCGTCTGCTAAGAAATAAATAATAAATAATTACACAGTGAACAGCCCACCCAAGTCTACCTCCCCAAAAAAAGAACAGGCTCAATAGGCTTTTCACAGTGAGATAAGGGTCTTTTTCAGTGTAATAGTCTAAAATATTATATATTGATTAAGAAGCCTTTATGTAAGACGTATTCTTCTGAAGGATAGTAGTTAAAACTATTATTTAAGAAAAATCTCTTATTAAGTAAAAAAAAACAACTGTTTTTTTCCCCTTTTCTTCTCTAGGGCCGCTTCTTTCTTCTTGGCCAAAAGACAGGGTCTGTTCACCATGTTTCCCATAACCCTGCTGCTTGGTCAAAAAACAGACCCTCTTCCGTCTTTCTCTATAATTTCTTACTGTCACAGGACACTCGGGATTTAAATTCAAGCAGTAGCCAACTACGCCACCTAGTGACTAAATATATGGGGCACTAGGACCCTAGCAACACTAAAAGCGACACAGGTTCGTAAATATGACCAGTTGGAACTTAGAACAGGCCGACCATGGCAAGAAAGGCAAACAATTGTACAATTTCAAAATAAACAATGTTTATTTATCCTTATAAAATCATTAAAATATAATACAATGTCTATAGTACCAAGGGTTACCAAGAGTAAAAAAAACAAGGCACACACTAATTTACTAGTGCACAAAGTATCAAAAGAAAATACTAATGAAAACACCCACTAATTTGCTAGGATGCAAAAGTATACAAAAGAAATAAATTTCAGGCCACCAAATCACAATAGCCACCACTGGATCCTCATCAACAGCTCCAGGAACAGGTGCAGCTAGTGTCCCCCCACACTGGTGCCAAACTCCTCCCTGGATGTGGCAGGCACCCCCCCCTGGAGGCAGAAAAAGCAACAGCACTGAGTGACTCACAATTATACAGTATACAAAACACCAACAGAAATTAGAATATACTTCTTTATAGTTAACTATATCAATCCATATATTTAAGAGCACGACCTATAGCCACAGTTTATTTAAAATGCAGCACCTGAAAATACCACTCACTCTATCATGGATATTTATATCAACAGAACAGGTGCAAAAGTCATAAACTACAAGTTGCAGACAATTACCAAATCTTGGGTTTATCTCCTTTTAAAAAAACACAGATATCACTCTAGCAGAGAGAATATAAAGGTGCACTAGGGTCCCTAGACAGCAAGCGGGTCAAAAACCCTATTAGGCGATGTACCAATCATTAAAAGTGGTCCGGCTACTTCCCTTTTTAAGACTGCACTCTTCTAGTCCTGAGTCCACTCTCCAGCACAGCCTGCTTGTTCTACTAATGCATTTAATATTTATGGTTCCTCTTGGATCCTAGTCTCTGCTCTCCGCGTCTCTGCTCTCTCGGTGACTCCTGTAGTTCTCTTATGGCGCACTCCCTGTGGCTCCTGCAGCTCTCCTCTGCCATCTCTCTGACTCTCTTCTGTGGCGCACTCCTTGTCTCTTGCAGTTCCCTCTGTCTCTGTGTCTCCGCTCTTTTATATCCATCAAACTCCTCCCTTAACTATCCAGAGCGAATCAATTGACAAGATCTATTAACGGTATTTGTACAAACTACATTTCCCAGCATCATTGCGGAAATTACATAAAACCTCCCACTGGAAGTGACGTCACTTGCTCTCAGCCCCTTCCCAGCCTAGATGCCATTTCATAGCAAGACACCAGGTAAGACCAAATTTAACAATGAAAAACATGTACATACTATCATAATAATACAAATACAATACATGCAATTTACTCAAAGTAAAACAAAATCAAACTTAAAATAGCAAACCAATATAACATTTTATAAACGTGCGCAAAGCAACTCGCTCGATTAACTCGGGCAGCTGTAAAACGGTTAACAACGTACAATCATATCATGAAAGTCTCCCAAACATTGATATATTATAGACGTTGTTGTTATTAACAATAAGATGGTTCCTGAACTTTCATTTCCTTTAATGTAAAACTAATACAGTGATCCTACGAGGTGCACTAAAATACCTATCATAAAAGTGCTAAACAAAAACAAATAAAATAAAATTGTAAACATTAAGTCACCCTGTGACATTCTCCCCTACTTCGTCGTTTCCATCCTCGGAAACCATAAATATTGCCTCTTTTACTGCCTGTACTGTACAGGTAATCTTCCCAAGTTCTCCCTACTTGAGCGTCTCAACCCTTGCTCATCTAGAACTCCTTGCATACCTTCTTGTACCAGAGGTGGGACTTGTCCATATCCACTACTCCATAACAACAGAAGGCATTCTTCCATCGAGACCCTAGTGGGGGCATCACTTGGGACATCCAATGGATCCAGTGGCGGTTGTACTGGGAGGTCCTGTGGTTGAAAAGTACAAACACGAAGCCTATTTTGATGTATAGTACGCACTGGTCCCTCCTTGCCCTCTGGCCGTATCCGGTAGGTTGGCCCTCCCTCCATGGCTGGTTCTACAACAACATAAGGCTGGCCATCCCAGCGGTCAGCCAGTTTTCCTTGCCCTCTAGATCGATTATTCTACACCAATACCCTCTCCCCTGGCAACAACAACAAGGCCTGTGTACCCCGATCATACCACTGCTTGCCTCTAGCACTGGCCTTCCTTACTTGTTCCCCTGCTTTTTCATAGGCCAGTGCTAACCGCTCATGATGCTGCTGAACCCATTCTTCGGTGGTCACTCGTTCCCTTCCATTCCAAACACCCAGTGTCATTTCAACAGGGAGTCGTGCATTACGCCCGAACATCAGGAAAAAGGGGGTATATCCTGTGGAGGCATGTATAGTATTGTTGTAAGCCTGTACCCTTTCTGGCAAATGCTGGACCCACTGTGCTTGTTGCTCTACTTCCAACGTACCCAATAGACTTAACAGAGTCTGATTAAATCGTTCACAAGCACCATTCCCTTGTGGATGGTATGGGGTAGTACGGCTTTTCTTACAGCCGTAATAATGAAAAAGGGCTTTAATTAAATTAGACTCAAAGTTTGCCCCTTGGTCAGAATGTAACCTCTCCGGCATCCGAATGGCTGAATAATGTATTGCCACAAGGCTCTAGCAGTTGTAACGGCAGTCTGGTCTCGTAGGGATAGCCCAAGCATACTTGGTAAACAAATCGGTGGCAACTAAAATGTACTGATAAGTATCATTTGGCCTACTCAAAGTCAAATAATCTACTGCAAGGATTTCCAATGGGGCTTTGGTGACAATTGGCACCAGTGGGGCCCTACCTTCCGATCGTGCCTTCCGTAGAACACACCGCTCGCACCTCGCCATCCATTGCGTAGCATCCCTCTCCATCAGGGGCCAATAAAAGCTCCGGCGAAGGACGGACTGCGTCTTATCCACCCCTAGGTGCCCCGACCGAGCATGGTACACTTCCCAGATTGCCCGACGATGCTGCAAAGGAACCAAAACCTGCAAGTATACCTCTTGCGTTGCCGGGTCTTGTACACACCGCACGATCACTCCATCTCTTAACTGTAGCCGAGACCATTGACGCAAAAGCCTAATAACTTCTACTGCCTCCTCGGACCGTTCCACAACTGTAGGTGGTTCTCCCCGTTCCACGTACCTCCGTACCCGTATACAGACTTGATCCTTGTCTTGTAACTCCCTCCAATAGTGTGGATCCCAAATAGACTGCTGGGTATTACAAGAAACAGTTATTACCCCTGGGTCCACAGAGTGCACTAATCCATCATGATCTCCCTGCAATGGTAATCGGGACAGTACATCTGCATTTACATTTTCCCTCCCGGGTCTGTACTTCAGGTCATAATGATAATTAGCCAATTGTGCAGCCCAGCGCTGTTCCACTGCCCCCAATTTAGCAGTCTGTAAATGCACGAGTGGGTTATTGTCTGTAAATACCGTAAAAACAGCTCCCAGAGATAATCTTTAAACTTTTCTGTTACTGCCCATTTAAGAGCAAGCAGTTCTATCTTAGAAGAGCTGTCATTTGCATCATTACGTTCCGCTGGAAGCAAGCTCCTACTTGCATATGCCACAACCCTTTCTTTACCTCCTTGCTCTTGGGCCAGCACTGCCCCTAACCCCCCCTTGCTGGCATCAGTATATAATCGGAAGGGCAGAGTAAAATCAGCGAAGGCAAGTATAGGTGCTTGGATCAGTTTATGTTTCAGGGCCACAAAAGCCTGTTCACATGCTGGGGTCCAGTTCACAGGACCGGATTGTTTTTTTCCCTTAATGGAGGTTCCTACCAATAATGCATGCAATGGTCTAGCAAGACATGCAAATCCCTCAATGAAACGGCGGTAGTACCCAACGAAACCTAAGAAAGACCTCACCTGACGGACAGTCTTAGGTGCCACCCAATCCCGAACACTAGCCACCTTGTCAGGATCTGGTTCCACCCCCTCTGCACTCACCAAGTGTCCCAAAAACTTCACCCTCTCCCAGAACAGAGCACACTTGGCGGGCCGTAACTTTAAACCATACTTAACCAATCTCTCGAACACAGCCTCCAGATCAGTAAGGTGAGTTTCAAAATCTGGGGAAAACACAATCACATCGTCAAGATAGACTAATAAAGACTCAGAAACCAACCCACCCAGACAACTTTGCATTAAACGTTGGAATGTGGCTGGAGCATTACAAAGCC
>CM060293.1:619379-673922 GCA_030684275.1 Acipenser oxyrinchus oxyrinchus | reverse complement strand
CATTCCTAGTCCTGAGAAACCCCAAAATATATTCAGTTTTAACAGAAAAAGATGACCCTTACTCCAAATCACGTATTAAGCCAAATAATGTAGTGGTCAAATTTTTTAGCTTCAAAAATAACATTAACTAGGTTTTTAGAGTTCTCTGTAATGTTAATAGAAACCATGATGCAAATACAGGTGTGTTCTGGTTAGGCTCCTAAAAACCCTAAAACCTTTCAACTTCAGCCTGTGCTAACCTTTATTGGATTCAAAAACAACTTTAAATCGTTTTCTAGAATACGTTGTAATATTAAAATCAACCATTAGATAGAACCATGTGTATTATGGAAGGGACACCGTTACCTACCACGGCCTGGAAATCCAACAGAAATGTAGGGCCCCCAGCACATTTAATGGCTGCTGTTATGAGTTATTGCTTAGTGTAATATGTGTATAATACACTGATGATGAAACTCTTTCATAGGTTTAGGGACTCTCTGTTTGTTAATAACCACGGTTATTATTACAGGGGGTCTCAAACATAGTCACAAATGTTTAGGGACTCTCTGTTTGTTAATAACCACGGTTATTGTTACGGAGCATCTCGAACATAGTCAAAAAAAGACATTACAATATAATTTGCTTTCTTTATAATTTCTTACTAGTTTGGAGAAACACCTCAGCATTTAACCATGAAATACACACACATACCCCCGTAACACCAAAAAAAACATTATAGCCCAGAGTTTCAAACAGGGGTCTGCAAAAGCACAAGCACACACACCCACACACACCGCAACAAAAAAAAAATTATGACCCAGAGATTCGTACAGGGTGACTTACAGTTGTATCCAAAAAATACATATCAGGAATTATAGTATATAGCCCTTATGTAGGTTATGCTTTCAAACATGCTTTTTATACAATATTTATTTTGAAAATAATTAGAAATCGATGCTAGTATATTAAAAACGAGCTACAGACAGGAGTCAGCGGTATGGCTAATCCTACCTCGTTTATACAGTTTAACAGAAAAGACGATTCTTAGTCCTAAACACGTCGTGTATGGTCTTAAAATAACCACATTAAGACAAAGAACGTAGTGGTAACATCTATCAACGTCTAAAATACCTTTTAAATCGTTTTTTAGAGTATGTTACACATACCAGGTCGTAGCCACTGCAATATTAAATTCAACCAGCAGATGGCAGTAGGCGGCATGCTTAATCCTGCAGCATTTATACAGTTTAACAGAAAAAGACGATTCTTAGTCCTAAACACGTATTATTTGTTCTTAAAATAGTCACATTAAGTCAATGAATATTGTGTTAACATTTGAAAAGACCTTCCCAACATATTCAATTCGTGACCTCTGCTATATTAAAGTCGACCAGCAGATGGCAGTATGCAGAATGCTTAATCCTGATGCATTTATACGGTTTTTTAACATAAAAATATTATTCTTATACCTAACCACGTCTTGTATGGTCTTAAAATAATCACATTAAGACAAAGAACGTGGGGGTCAATTTTTTTAGCTTCAAAAATAACATTAACTAGGTTTTTAGAGTTCTCTGTAATGTTAATAGAAACCATTATGCAAATACAGGTGCGTTATGGTTAGGCTCCTAAAAACCCTAAAACCTTTACAATTCAGCCTGTGCTAACCTTTATTGGATTCAAAAACAACTTTAAATCGTTTTCTAGAATACGTTGTAATATTAAAATCAACCATTAGATAGAACCATGTGTATTATGGAATGTACACAGCTACCTACCACGGCCTGGAAATCCAACAGAAATGTAGGGCCCGGCACATTCGCCATCTACTATTATGGGTTAATTTTCAGTGTAATATGTGTATAGTATACTGATTATGAAACTCTTTTATATGTTTATGGATTCTCTGTTTGTTAATAACCCTGGTTATTGTTACGGAGAGTCTCGAACATAGTCAAAAAAAATGCACTACACTACAACATGCTTTAGGGTCATAAATCAATTGGAAGGGGCGGGGCTTAGGGCCATAAATCAATTGGAAGGGGCGGGGCTTAGAAAAGTGACAGACGCTGTACCGCCTTTATTACTAACGCCCTTATCCAGGGCAACTTACAATTGTTACAAGATAGCACATTGTTTTTACATACAATTATATTATTTTTTACACATTATTTTTACATACGATTACCTGTTTATACAGTTGGGTTTTTACTGGAGCAATCTAGGTAAAGTACCTTGCTCAAGGGTAAAGCAGCAGTGTCCCCCACCTGGGATTGAATCCATGACCCTCCAGTCAAGAGTCCAGAGCCCTAACTACATATGCATTACATGTAGGCCCACCTTAAAATTACATTTTCTAATAGTATTATTGTTTATTAATCCTGAGTCAGCTTCAGCAACATTACTGGGGAGTTGGCTCCAGACCCTCACAATTCTCTGTGTAAAAAAAGTGCCCCCTATTTTCTGTTCTGAATGCCCCTTTATCCATTTGTGACCCCTGGTCTTTGTTTCTTTTTTCAGGTCAAAAAAGTCCCCTGGGTCAACATTGTCTATACCTTTTAGGATTTTGAATGTTTGAATCAGATCACCGCGTAGTCTTCTTTGTTCAAGACTGAATAGATTCAATTCTTTTAGCCTGTCTGCATACGACATGCCTTTTAAACACTGCAGCTTAAAGTGTAACAGCTGTGTGTCTTTTTCTGATAAAGAGCTGAAACTTGGAGCAGCTGATTCAAATTTGCCGCCCTTCTGAGACACGGGCAGGGGCGAAGCCCGCAGCTAACAGAAAACAAACAAAAGGCAGGCAGTGTTCACTGCGACAGCGTGGGAGAAGTACGAGTGGACAAGTACATCACAGTTAGAAGCAGTTTGAAAACAGGTTGACAGCTGCAGAAGCTAAACTAAATTTCCACAAAAAAAACATGGTCTTCAAGCCAGTAATCTGTGACAACTGCATGATGTGGAAATCCGAGAAAACCCAATAGAGCTCAACCAAGTGTGTGTAAAGTACCGCACGATCCAGGACTTGCTTCAAAGAGTAAGTCTGTTAGAAATGGAGCTGGAGGAAATGAGACAGCAACAGGAGCCTGAGGAGCTGACACATCCACAATTCATGGAAGTCTGCACCCCTAGCAGACTGAAAGCCACCACTGAGATGGAAGAGAGTCGAAACAACTGGGTTCAGATAGGCAGAAGCAGGGAAAAAAAGAAACTTTGTCAAACACAACCACCAGAAATCCAAACATCCAAAAAAATTTGAGCCACTTCAAAATTTAGATGACCAAAACCAACATCAAGAGAATGAAAGGAACAACATCCAGGACCCTATAAACAGTGCTGGCCAGGCAGCAAAAAGAAGGGAGGTCATGATTGTTGGGGACTCCATATTGAGAAACACAGCAAGTTCAGTTCACAGTTTGGACCCCATTACTGCAAGCACATCACTGAGAATGTGGACAGGCTCCTAGAACGAGCAGGAGATGACCCGGTAGTAGTCGTCCACATCGGTACAAACAAGAGACAGGCCAAGATCCCTGCAAAATAAATTCAGAGAGCTAGGAAGGAAATTAAAAAGACAAGACCAAAACTGTGGTATTTTCTGGGATACTGCCGACACCTTGCAAAGGACCATAAGGACAGCTGGAAATACAAAATCAAAATGCATGGCTGAAATCGTGGTGTACACAGGAAGGTTTCATCTTTCTTGAACATTGGAGCACATTCTACAACAAGAACTATCTATATAGGAGGGACGGACTGAACTTAAACAAAAAGGGAACCAATCTACTCGGACAAAGAATCCTTGAGGAGCATTTAAACTAGAAAGGAAGGGGGGAGAAAACAAAAAAAAACAGGAGAGACCACATCAAAACAAGGGCAACAACTCAGGTAAGACAGCTATTAAATGTATTTATCTTAATGCTAGAAGTCTGAGAAACAAAATGTTAGAACTTGAAGCTACTGCACTAACAAGTAACTACGATGTGATAGGTGTTACAGAAACGTGGTTGTCTGAGAGTGATGGAGACGAATACAATATTAGTGAGTACACACTGTATAGGAAAGACAGGCAGGACAGAAGAGGCGGAGGGGTAGCGCTATACATAAGAAATAGTCTTGAAGCCCAGGTGTTAAATCTGCACAAAGAAAACAACGCCGAATCAATATGGGTCAGAATATTGGACAAAAATTCAAAAGGCATAATAATAGGAGCATGCTATAGACCGCCAAATTAAGACACCGAGCAAAATAATCTGCTATACAATGACATTAGAAATGAGTGTAGCAAAGGAGAAGCCATACTAATGGGGGATTTCAACTTCCCCATAGAAAATGGGAAAACCCGGTGGGGAGCACGACGGACGAAATTGAAATGGTGGAAATGACAAATGACTGCTTCCTAACACAATTTGTCAAGGCACCGACTAGAGGGGAGGCATGCCTTGATTTAGTCTTTTCAAATAACGAAGACAGAATAACTAAAAACAGAGGTCAGAGCACCACTGGCAAACTCAGACCACAACATGGTTTCATTTGAAGTGATTTTTAAAACCCAAAAAGTAATAACTAAAACTAAGGTTTACAATTTTAGAAAAGCAAACTATGAAGGTATGAAACAGAGACTAACAGAAGTAGATTGGAGTAAAATAGAGAAAACATCCACAGAAAAAGGATGGCTGTTTTTTCAAAAATGTAGTACTAGAGGCGCAAAACAATTACATCCCAAAAGTAGACAAATCTAAATCTAAAACAAAATGGGCAAAATGGTTTAATAGATCGTGTGGAAGGGTGGTGGGTAATTGACTGACACACGGGAGACACGGATGAACTCGAAAACACCGCACAGGTGCCCAGTTTTATTATTGGTGGTATCGTTCCACTTTTTGGCACGCAGAGGGTGCTGTTGTCTGTGGTCTGCCTATCAGCAATGATATGCAGAGCCACAGAGATACCAGAGGTGGTACCGTTCCTTTGTACAGGCGCACTCGCAGGTGCTCAAACAAAAGACTAAGCAAAAGGAGAAAAGGATAAGGAAAATTAAACACAGTAATCAAAAACTACAAATAAAAGGTGCTGCACTCAGCAGCTTCACCCCGACTGTCGCTACCCGCACAGTGTCTTGGACCTGGACCACAGCGTCTGCACGTCTGTTCTTTCAAAAGGGCAGACCTGAGGGAACAGCAGAATGTTATTTTATAGGGCCAGCAATCCCGCCTTTCAGCCATTCAGCCATTCAGAGAGAAGGAAAGCCCGCACACCCACTCTCCCACCTCTCCGTGTCACTGCCATGACTGACAGGCGAATATTGACGGGCTGCTGCCCTCTTCCTGCAGCACTATGAACACATCAGAAGAGTCAGTACAGGTCTCCCCGTTACAAATCAATTTTAAAAAATATTCAGCGAAAAAAGGCACTTTTCAGAGTGTTTAAAAGGGACCAAAACAAAGTACACAGAAAGAGTACTTGGAACTGCAAACACAAGTCAAAAAGGAAGTTAGAAAGGCCAAGAGAGAGAGAGAGAGAGAAAAATGAACATTGCTAAGGGGGCTAAAACCAATTCCAAAATGTTTTTCCAATATTATAACAGTAAGAGAACATTCAAAAGAGGAGGTTAAATGTCTAAGAGACACAAATGGCAAAATCATAGACGAAGAAAAAAAATAGCAAATACAGTATATGAAATGATTACTTTTCACAGGTTTTTACAAAGGAGGATACGGTCAACATGCCCCACATGTTGACCTGTTCCTATCCAGTTTTAAATAACTTTAGCATAACAGAGGCAGACGTGTTAAAGGGACTAGGAGCTCTTAAGATAAACAAATCCCCTGGGCTGGATGAGATCCTCCCAATAGTACTCAAAGAAATGAAAGAAGTTATTTACAAACCGCTAACCAAGATCATGCAACAGTCTCTTGACACAGGGGTTGTACCGACAGACTGGAAAATTGCAAACGTAATACCGATCCACAAAAAGGGAGACAAAACCGAACCAGGTAACTACAGACCAATAAGCCTGACTTCTATTATATGTAAACTTATGGAAACTATAATAAGATCTAAAATGGAAACTTACCTATATGGTAACAATATCCTGGGAGTCAGTCAGCATGGTTTTAGGAAAGGGAGATCATGTCTAACTAACCTGCTTGACTTTTTTTGAGGATGCAACATTGACAATGGATAATTGCAAAGCATACAACATGGTTTATTTAGATTTCCAGAAAGCTTTTTTTTAATTCTCAAACTGAACGCACACGGGATTCAAGGAAATGCATGCACATGGATTAGGGAGTGGTTAACATGTAGAAAACAGAAAGTACTGATTAGAGGAGAAACCTCAAAATCGAGCGAGGTAACCAGTGGTGTACCACAGGGATCAGTATTAGGTCCTCTGCTATTCCTAATCTACATTAATGATTTAGATTCTGGTATAGTAAGCAAACTTGTTAAATTTGCAGACGACACAAAAATAGGAGGAGTGGCAAACACTGTTGCAGCAGCAAAGGTCATTCAAAATGATCTCGACAGCATTCAGAACTGGCATTTAATAGACAAAAGTGTAAGGTAATAAAAATGTGTATTATAAAAATCTTATGGGAGATACTGAAATTGAAGAAGGAATCTATGAAAAAGACCTAGGAGTTTATGCTGACTCAGAAATGTCTTCATCCAGACAATGTGGGGAAGCTATAAAAAAGGCCAACAAGATGCTCGGATATATTGTGAGAAGTGTTGAATTTAAATCAAGGGAAGTAATGTTAAAACTTTACAACGCATTAGTAAGACCTCACCTAGAATATTGTGTTCAGTTCTGGCCACCTTGTTACAAAAAGGATATTGCTGCTCTAGAAAGAGTGCAAAGAAGAGCGACCAGAATTATTCCGGGTTTAAAAGACATGTCGTATGCAGACAGGCTAAAAGAATTGAATCTATTCAGTCTTGAACAAAGAAGACTACGCGGCGATCTGATTCAAGCATTCAAAATCGTAAAAGGTATAGATAATGTCGACCCAGGGGACTTTTTTGACCTGAAAAAAGAAACAAGGAACAGGGGTCACAAATGGAGATTAGATAAAGGGGCATTCAGAACAGAAAACAGGAGGCACTTTTTTACACAGAGAATTGTGAGGGTCTGGAACGAACTCCCCAGTAATGTTGTTGAAGCTGACACCCTGGGATCCTTCAAGAAGCTGCTTGATGAGATTCTGGGATCAATAAGCTACTAACAACCAAATGAGCAAGATGGGCTGAATGGCCTCCTCTCATTTGTAAACGTTCTTATGTTCTTATGTTCTTATAAACAGTCTGGTTTGTTGTACGCACGAGATAGTTTCTCCTGCGCACAAGTTAGTATTATTATTTCTTTTTTTCACCATGTCCCTTTAGGGGTTCTGTACATTAAGTCTATGTAGTATAGTATAAAAAAAAGTACATATTGAAGCGTCCTGGTCATCCAGGGAATAACCAGGTCAGAATCACATTATTTTTGATTCAATAATGTTTATTTCCCTTAAGTATTGTACAGCAAAAGTGACCCGCTCTAATAGCGTATCACTAGCTCTAACCATGGCTTGACAACTAACCTCCTACCCTCCGCGTCCTGGGAGTAGTCCCCCTAACCCAGCCCAGAATTGCCCGCGGGATACGCTCATTGGACCCCTGAGCTGGCAATCATCTAGTAGTGTACAAGTTATTGCTGTCCAGGTGTGGCCGTGCCCACATAAAGAAGTGATACAATAAGCGTGTCACCTGCCGTACTTAATTGTATGACAGAAAGCCTGGCCAGGCATTAAATTCAATGTGCTTTCATTGTTCTAATAATATAAGAAGGAAAGAAAAGCGAACGGCGGAAGGTCTGTAGTTACACCGGCTTGTTCTACTTGACACAACTTTTTTTTGGGCATATTTATTCGTCGGGAGCGGGAGTTTGAGAGAGTTCACTTTCCTTACCTGTGTGCTGTTCCGGTGAGACGTCAGGTTCCTGCTCGGCGTGGTGTTCTGTTCTTAAATAGATGCCATGCGGGAGTTTATAATAGTTTTTTAGTCAGGTTGCTTTCAATGTAAGAGCATGTGGTTATTGTGATAGGTTTTCTGTACCCAGTGTTTTTCTTGTGAAACGAATAGTATCATGACGCTACACTGAAGCATATGGGCTGGCTAATGGATGCAGGAGCTGTATTTTTTTTCTTCCTGTTCTGAACAGTGATGCAGCGGAGGGAACTGTCCAGAGTTTAAAATACAGCGATTCAGCTCATCATTTCAAGTTCAACATCGGGGAGATCCACTTGGTTTTTTCTTTTATTCGTGGTTACTGGCTTCAGTAACGCTGATGACTATTTTTTGATTTTTTGTTTTTGTTTGCTGGACTCTTTTCGGTTTTTTGTTTTCATTTCATTACATTCGAGACATTTCTGTGGATTGTTCGTTTTACCTAAGGAGCTTACCAAGGGGTTTTTCTCCGCTTGGATACAAAGGACATTGTTTTGATGTTTTACAACTTGCAACGTCTGGATGTTATTAGCTACTCTAAATGTCTAGTTTAGTATTACTGTGTATCTTTTTTTATTTGGTTGTACAAGTGTGATCACATGCTAAATTGAAAGAGGTGCTGCTGAGAGTAACTATTGAGAGAACTGCTGTTAAACTTTTAACGGTTACTGACCTGATTTAAGGAACCAATTCAAAGAAACTCTGAAATCAATTGTTGTTGTGCCTAATTGTTTAATTTCATTGAGGTTAACCAGGTCCTATTCATTTCTTCATGCCGTTACTGCATTCGTGGTGTACATTAAACATATTCGTAAAGTTTAGAATCAGTGTGTGTGACCTTGGTGTTCCACGCTGGCAGACAGCTTTTCTGTTAAAATATTTAATTAGTTGTGAATATAGGACAGTAATTTGGGGTGTTTATCTGGGACCCCTTATAATTGGTGAATGCTAAAAGCTGCTCTGTTACACAGGACTGCAGGGGGGTGCTAGCATGCTACAATATGTTTCTTTCTGTATCAACGCTACTTAAGTTAAGGCATGATTTTTTTTTTTTTAATAATTTGGAATCGCCAATTATTTTTACCCCATTTTTTTCTCCCAATTTGGAATATCCAGTTTTTTTTTAAAAAAACCTTGTCTCAGCGCTGCAACCCCCGTATTGACTTGGGAGAGACGAAGACAGCATGTGCGTCCTCCGACCTCCTCTTTCCACACTGTAATCCAACAGCAAAGCCTACCGGACCAGTCGCGTCGGAGGAAACGCAGTTCCTCCAGCAACTTGCAGCCAACTCGCAGGCGCCCGGCCGCCATAGGAGTCGCTGGTGTGTGGTGAGACAAGGATTACCCTGCCGACCTAAGTCCTCCCAACCCGGGCGGCGCTTGGCCAATTGTGCGCCGCTCCCGGCCATGGTCGGCGATGGCATAGCCTGGATTCAAACCAGCAATCCCCAGGCTATAGGGCACACCCTGCACTTCCGGTGAAGCGCCTCAGCTGCATGCAATGCCACTCGGGAGCCCCCTAGTTAAGGCATGATTGAGCCGATTTTAATATATACTTTTATTCTAACCCTCACTATAACGCCACCCTCGCTTTATTGCCAATTTTGCCCCTGGCCCTTACCAGGCAGTATAAAGAGGGTTGACTGTATCTAATTGCACTATAATAATGTAGCTATATACCATGGTACATGCATTACCATGGTGGTACTGCATTATAGTACATTAATACAGCATTGATGGTATAGGATATATACCTATATTATACAATACCATTCACACTGATAACATGATACCATGGTACCTTGTTCCAAAATCCAGTGGTACAAGTATACAAAGGTTTAAAAGGGAGAGAGATGGAATATAAAAACCAAAAATTCATATTTGACCATTCATATTTTTTATTATAATGATTTATTCATGAATATAGTTTGTTTTTTCAGTTATCAAACATGTGTAATAACATCCTAATGGCATAGCACAAACCTATGGAAAAAGAACTGCTTATCCCATATACCCCCGATTGTAACTTTAATCTCAGGGTGCACAAGGAAACATAAATACAAACATACATAATCCATCAGGGTTGGGGTCAATTCTGAATGGAATTCTGCACTAATAATTTCTACAAGCAGAGTGAAGTTACAATTCACAGTTCATACAAAGATATACGCAACAATAATATTTGGAGCCCATAAAGTGCAGGGCTCTCTTGTTACTTAAGACACTCCTTTTATTTTTCATCTAGAAAATTATTGAATTGCATTGGAATTTACCAACAAATTCCAATTCCATCCAGAATTGACCCCAACCCTGTAATCCATGGCTGCTTTATTTTATAGAGGGTCACAGTGACGAGGCGGAGCAGACACATACACAGGCAGACACACACAGAGGCGCAAGGCAGGATTACACACCCTGGACAGGAAGCCAGTCCATCGCAGGGCAACTAACAACCCTTGGGGACAATTTAGAGACCTTGACAATCAATCTGTGTTTGTGTTTGGACTGTAGGAGAACACCAGAGCACCCGGTAGCGAAAAAAACCCACAATATGAACACATTGGGGAGAACATGCAAACTCCACACAGACAGACAGACAGACCCCCGAGACCAAGAATCAAACCCAGGATCCTGGAGCTGTGATGCAGGCAGCAGCACTAACCACCGTGCCACCCCACAAGGAAACATGTTTCTTTAAAAACTCTCAGTAAACATCATAAGAAAACATTGTGAAGTAATCTATTTCTTTTTTTGAAACTCAGTCAATAAAATGATTCGATGTAGCATATTCTGAAAAAGTCACCATCTTGCAAAGTCACATGACTGATGACCTCATGCTCCTGATTGGCCAAAATGTTTCCTGAAAATATGTCCCAATGTAGAACTCAGGTCTACTCCAGTGTAACATGTTTCCTTGTTTTGAGAAACACAGAAACAGCAGCAAGCATGCACCAGGAAACATTGTGTCTGGAAACACAGAAACAGCAGCGAGCATACACCAGGAAACATTATGTCTGGAAACACAGAAACAGCAGCGAGCATACACCAGGAAACATTGTGTCTGGAAACACAGAAACAGCAGCGAGCATACACCAGGAAACATTATGTCTGGAAACACAGAAACAGCAGCGAGCATACACCAGGAAACATTGTGTCTGGAAACACAGAAACAGCAGCGAGCATACACCAGGAAACATTGTGTCTGGAAACACAGAAACAGCAGCGAGCATACACCAGGAAACATTGTGTCTGGAAACACAGAAACAGCAGCGAGCATACACCAGGAAACATTATGTCTGGAAACACAGAAACAGCAGCGAGCATACACCAGGAAACATTGTGTCTGGAAACACAGAAACAGCAGCGAGCATACACCAGGAAACATTGTGTCTGGAAACACAGAAACAGCAGCAAGCTTTACTTTACAGTTTTAAAAAACATTCTAATGTTCAGTGAAGTATTTTTATGGCTTGAAGTTTTGGAGTTTTATTTTTGATCACCCCGAGATGTCTTTTTAAACATATTTTGAGCCGACTCGCTTTATAATAAAATTATCTCTTATTACCAAAGCAAGAAGTGTTTGTTTTTTTTTACCCTATAAATATCTTAATTGAGTTAAACAACGTGAATTGTTCTCGCCTGATTCCGAACCTGCATTTCGTTCTGGCTTCAGTCTAGTCGCCGCCGAATTCAGCTTATTAACTTCCATTGCTTTAGTTAGTTTCTGTGCTACTAATTTGTTTTCTCCCTGCTAATTTAAACAATGTTATCTAATATGCAGTTAAGGCTTAACAACTATTGATTAAGGTTTAAAGGGAGGTAGAAGGATGACAAACACTGAAAACTTCAAGCCCTAAGTATTTAGTATTTATATGAAACAGCACCCCACAGTTTCTACAATCTTGGAAGCTGTTTGGGGTTTATGGTTGATGCCATCTTCATCGATCCAGCGGTCTTCGCTTTTCTTCTTGGTAAACTTGATGTTATGGTTGGCTGTCACAATAAAAGACCTATTCCTGGGGATTTTGTAATTCTTACAGATGATTTTATTGCAGGACGCACGCTTTTGTTTGTCTTCCACAAAGACCGAGGCGTAAAGCTTGCCTTCTCCAGAGAATTTACAGGTCTCGTCGACCGGCAGGCGTATGTATCGAATCCGGGAGTCTGGTTTGAAGACCATATTCGTGGTGGTGGAGACGTTCGCAGTCGCTGTCGGGGCAGGACCCAGTGTCCCGCCTGATGACCCGCTGACATTCAGCACTATGTCCTCCAGTTTCATGCTCTCCACTTCATAGTAAACCCGAAGAGGCTTCCCGGTCGCGTTGGCCACGTGAGTGCTTGAATTCCCCATGTTATATATTTATATATCTCACGGTCTACTGTGAGACAAAATGTAGAACACGGAGGATCTGGAATAAAAAGACAAAAATACAAATGGGATCATGAAAGGGACACAGCAATAATAACCCATCATGCTGAACCATTTGTGTGGAATATTATAGGGTGTATTTCCAGGAGAGGTCACATGACTTATGCTGCACAAAATCTGCTCTGCATGAGCGGCCATCTTAAGCATATCTTTTCTGCAGACTTGTAAAGTGTAAGAATGAAGGCAATCGCCAAAATGCACCAGAACCGCCTATAAATAGTTTTTGTTTCTTTTTAAATGATCTCATAAGTGGTGCTGAGCTTTTTTTTGTTTGTTATTGTAGATAATAACCCTTTTTGTGTCTGCACCTTGGTGAATTTGGGAAGTTGTGGAAGTATTTTAGAAAAAAATAAAAACAAGTGTAAAAACTTGTCAGAATTTAAACAATCAAGGTTAAAAATTCCAGGTATGGGACTGGTAACTTAACTGGCATTGACATTTTCTTGCCAAAATACAAGAGTTCCATGGAGGTTGTGAAGCTCGCCCGGTGCCTTCACACAGACACAGAGATCTCCCAGCATTTCCACTGCATCAGTGCGTTGACGGGCTCGGCTGGTTATACACACCTTCACAACTGAGGAAAGCACAGCGGCAGTAAAAACTGCAGACTGCAGGATTGTTCTCTTCTTGTAATCGATCGTTTTATTATTATCAGTAGTATTACTTCTGATTATTGTCAATGCTGATCACTGTTACACATTTCATTTAGTGCAGGAAGCGTGTTTTTAATTAGAAGTTTAAATACACTCTAAAAAGTAAAGGCTCTACATTTATGCAAGTTTATATACCATGGGATCAGGTTCACGATGGTAATACCACCATTTACCATGATTATAATTTGCCATGGTATAAAGACCACCGTAAATACCAGTTTACCATGATTATTATTTACCATGGTATCAATACCACCATTTACCATGTTCTGTTACTATGGTATTAATACTATCAGTATATCATGTGCTGCTGTAGTGTAAATACCAGTGTTTACCAAAACTGATTAACATCTGACATACACAGCAGCTTACCATACATACTATGTTACATACACACGACATAGGAGATTGTAGAAACTTAGTGAGTTTTTATTAATCTGTGGGGAAAAGCATTAACACCATTTTTAATATAGACTGCATTATAAACTTTTGGTACAAACCGATATTTGTACTAGTCATAGTCATTTTATTATACAATACTTGCACATTATATCAATGCATTGCACATTCCTTATTTCATTTTGTTAATTTTACCTTCCATACCATTTATAAAACTAAACAGTAAACTCGGGAATCTCAATGTAAACAAAGAAACAAACGCAATTTAACTTTTCCACTCCAAAACCCACATTTCAATTGATGAAACCTTTACACATTGTGAGCCAGCTCACAGGCCAACCTGCAGGGAGTGCGCATGGTGGGTCAGAGTGAGGCTGACAGGACCCAGCAAACAGCACAGGAGGGATCATTGACAGCTCTGGAACCAGCCTGCCATGATCAGGAGGAGATACTTGGGCTATGGGCTACAGGTGCTCATAGTTAGGGAGGTTAATTAAGGTGATTAGATTAGTCATTGCCTCAATTGGCCAGCACCTGTAGCCGATGCAGTTATCTCCTCCAGCCCAGCCACATAAAAAGGCTGAGCATTCACTAGACAGGGGATCGTTACCGGGGAGAGAAGGACAGAGCAGTGTTGGAACCTTTTGTTTGTTTGTCTTGAAAATAGTTTTTTTTTTTAAACTACTTCAGTGCAAGATATGTGTTGTTTTTTTTGGTTTGTTTTTGTTTGATGTCCTTCAACCTGGAAAAGACCCAAAATAAAAGTACATGGTTCAACCAAACCTGTGTTCGCCTCTGTGATTCATTCCACACTAAAAAGTGGTGCCTGCATTCAGTCAGCTTACAAGATCTATATCACAAAACGTTTTGATGAAAATAACTTTTTAAGTTCATAAACGTATTAATACACATTACCCGTGGTACACAGACATGTCTTCTAGCTGTAGGGTTTCGGGAGCGTTGTTAAAGTGCACATCTTTTTCCTATTGTAGATTTGCTTCCCACAATAGTATTACCAGTATGCCTTTATGCATCTGAATTTTAAGCAATTCCTCAGAATATGATATTTTACTCCTTTGCTCAGTTCACATTTACTGCTTCAGATATAATTATTAGATAAAGGCGTTAGCTAAACTAATAATAAATAAATAAAATACAAAACAGTTCCCTTTCAAGTCAAAAATAACCATCAAGGTATGGGAAATTAGATAGAGCCATGTACAAGGAACATTTCATGATTTTCCTGCACGTACTAATCATATATTCATTTTTTATACTTTTATAAATAATTAAATGGAATAACATCAATAATATTGATTAACAAAATAATATAACTCTGAATATTATGTGTTTTATATGTTGTCGACATAAGCCTGATACGCTTCTAGCAAAGAGGCCGCGGCTCTTTTGTACAGCGGTATCGGTGCTGTGTTTCAATGCGGAAGGTGCCAGGTTCGATCCCAGTCTCCGGCTGTGCAATCACCTCGCCTATGGGAACCCATAGTCATCACAATATGTAACCTAGTTAAACTTGATTTTTATATTAGGCATAGAATACACCAACAATAAGGGTACAGAGGTTAGGTGCTTTTTCTGCTTATTGTGCAAAAACTCTGCTTGTAAAACTTTGGACAACAAGGAACCACATACCAGACAAACAAGTGGCCGCATACCAAACAAAGAAGAGGATGTGAAATAGATATAAAAAGGTCATGATGGATAGAAAAACAACTCCTCATCTGGGTTACTGAGGAAAATATGAAAATCATAACATGCTTGTTATTTTGAACCACATGTCTGACCGTATGTCTTGTATTACAGCCAGACCCGATTTTGTTGCCTGCCCTTTGGTCAGCGCATTACGCTTACCCGCGGCTTGTGTAAACAATACAGTGCCTTTCCCTGTTTTGGTTGAAAGAAAGAGTGTGCATGCCCTGAAACTCAGGGCAGTGGACCTCAGCCTACAGCATTTATTGCCGGTGCTTCAAAACAAGTACGTACTAGTGCGGACAACAGACAACACCATGGTAGTGGTGTACATCAATCACCAGGACGGCCTGAGGTTCCCGAGTCTTCACCGAATGGTGACACGGTTTTTGCTATAGGCACAACTACGATTAGCCTCCCTTTGAGCAGTCCATTTACCAGGCCGAGTCAATTATGCAGAGGAGGTCCCCTTGCAGGCGAATGTCTTCTCCACCATTGGGTGGTAAAATGCATTTGGGAGTGGTTCGGCAGAGCGGACGTGGATCTCTTCGCTTCACGAGAGCATGCACTGCCCACTATGGTTCTCGGTGAAAGACCTTGATAGCCTCCTAGGAGTTGACGCACTGGCCTACGAGTGGCTGCCAGGGTCCTGTATGCCTTTCCACCAATACCGCTGAGCCCTGCCTTCTTGAAGAAGGTCAGGGTAGAGCAAGCGACTGATCGCTCCTTGGTGGCTTGGAGGATTTGGTTTTCAAACCTAATGCAACTCCTGTACGGTCGCCCGAGGGAAATCCCTCTGCGAGCAGATCTGCTATCCCAAGCCCAAGGAGGGCTGTGGCATCCAAATCCCAAGCTGATCCAGCTATGGGTCTGGCCCCTGTTTTGTAGGAAGACCTATGAAAGACATAGTCCGTGAAAAGAAAATGTTTCATGGTAAGCTTGTCTTCTATTCTACTTGTACCATTATTTACTGTTTTTCATGTTAACTTTGTTAATGTAAAACAATTACATTGGAAAATAATATAACTATGTTGATACAATATTGAAAAACATATTATTATGGTTGAAAATGCAGATTTTAAAATGGTATGCTTTAAAAACCTTGTTTTAAATATGTCCAGCAGTACACGACTAAAATTATTGTAAGGGACATAGCCCTTACTATATATCTGTATTATGTGTGTCTCTAGGTATTAGGCATAGTGGTGACTGTTTTTGCTGGTTGCCTAGATTCTATGCAGAGCACAGAATATAGAGACGTGTTACACAATTCAAGAAACATGTACAGGATCTGGTAGCACAAGGCATTTTAAAGGAGAGTTACAGTCCATGGGCATCTCCTGCAGTCATTGTAATAAAGAAAGATGGTGGGGTTTGGTTCTGCTGCGATTATCGCAAGCTGAACCAGATAACCTGTAAAGACACCTGCCCCCTACCAAGAATAGACGAGTCTTTGGATGTGTTGGGGAAAGCTACAGTTTTCTCAACACTGGACCTAACCTCCGGTTATTTTCAAGTTGCAGTTGAACCTTGTGACCTGCGGTAATGACACCATTTGGATTGTTTGAATGTACCCGAATGCCATTCGGACTATGTAATGCACCAGCCACTTTCCAACAGCTGATAGAGTGTGCTGAGTGATTGCATTTTTGAGATTCTGCTAATATATCTCTATGACATCATTGTTTTCACCAACGACTTCAATAGCCATATAGAAAACTTGGACATTATGCTTACCCGGTTGGGAGGGCTTGGCTTAAACTCAAACCAAGTAAATGCTGTACCCTGAAACCAGAGGTGAAGTTCTTAGGATTTGTAGTGTCTGGAAAGGGTGTCCAGGTAGATGAGGAGAAGACAATTGTGTTGAAAGAATGGCCTGTTCCGAGAAACACAAGAGAAGTGAGGTAGGTATTGGGATTCTTGAGCTATTACAGACATTTTATCCCAAGGTTTGCTCACATTGCAGAACCCCTTCATCAGCTTGTTGGCCAGCCTAAGAAAGGAAAGGGGGAAACAGTGAAACCATTCATTTGGAAAGAAGCATGCCAAGCTGCCTTTGATGCCTTGAGAACACAATTGATGTCACCTCCCATATAAGCACACCCTGACTTTAGCTCACTTTTCATTTTGACCACAGAAGCAAGTTCCAGAGGTTTGGGAGTATTGAGTCAAAATCAAGGGGGGGTTGAGTGTGTGATAGCATACGCTAGCATTACATTAAATTAGAGTTAGCGCTAAGTGGGCAGTAACTAACAAGTTTAAAGACCCACCTACTTCACTCCAAGTTTGTAGTATTTACAGACCACGACCCCCTTAGATACCTTGAGACACCTAACCTGGGGGTGGTTGAACAGAGGTGGATTGCACAGCTGGCCGACTTCAATTTTGAGGTACTTTACAAGCCTGGTCAACTGACGTCCTTTCTAGACTCCCCACTACAGAGGATCCGGGTAGAGATTTCCTGGTTATTAGTGAAGAGGAGGTGAGTGCATGTCTGACGTCCTTTCTAGACTCCCCACTACAGAGGATCCGGGTAGAGATTTCCTGGTTATTAGTGAAGAGGAAGTGAGTGCATGTCTGACGTCCTTTCTAGACTCCCCACTACAGAGGATCCGGGTAGAGATTTCCTGGTTATTAGTGAAGAGGAGGTGAGTGCGTGTCTGTTGCCACAGAAACAGATCCTTGAGGAGCACTCTGGAGAGAAGGTCGCTACACAGTCTACAGTATTTTGACGCAAACTGAAGGAAGAGAAAAGCTATTGAGGTGTCTGGATTTTCATGGGACGCGATATACGAGCATTACAGCAGAAAGATGAGGATATTAAACCAGTGCTCAAGGCAGATATGAAGAATCTGAGACTTGGGAAGAAAGAGCAGGAGCTGACGAGTTGAAGTTGTAAGAAGTTAGCTGGCCAGTGGGGAAGATTGAAGCTACAAAGGAGTTGTGCTCTTCTGAACTGTGTGTAACCCACGGGGCGGTGAAGAGAATTGGCAGGATCCCTACTCTGCACTAACTCTGTGGCTATTGCAGCAGCACTAGTGGACCTCAATGGAACTGCCTCTGGGTATTGCATTGCATAATCTACCACTACTAATATATGCGTATACCCAGAGTTAGAAGGTAGCAAAGGGCCCACTATGTCCATTGCAATGCGTTCAAAAGGAGTGGAAATAATCAGCAGTGGAACCAAAGGGGCGGGGTGCACTCGACCCGGTGCTACTCGCTGGCAGTCTGGCCAAGTGGCTACATATTTCGACACATCAGTATGAAGACCTACCCAATAGAATCAAGCCAATATCCACTCCCTTGTCTTGTCAGCTCCGAGGTGCCCCGCAAAAGGGATATCATGCGCCAGCCTCATGACCTCGGTCCGACAAGACGGGGGAACCAATAATTGTGTTACAGGCTGTCCTGTGCCCGCGGCTAGATTTACCCTATACAGTAATTG
This sequence comes from Acipenser oxyrinchus oxyrinchus, assembly GCA_030684275.1. NCBI lineage: Eukaryota > Metazoa > Chordata > Actinopteri > Acipenseriformes > Acipenseridae > Acipenser > Acipenser oxyrinchus. The sequence continues at coordinate 655,312 of CM060293.1, read as the reverse complement.
CCCCTTGATACTGAAGTGTGGATATACTAGCGCCCCAGCGCCATCAACATCCTTACCTTCAATAGACCGGACCTGCCCCCAAGCGTGCACTAGTGACGGCTCATTATGTTGGCCCCACACTATATCCGAGCTTGAGTACCACATATCCGGTATATTGAGAGGGGCTGGAGTAGCATCTGCCCTGGATGGCCCAGTAACCTCGCCCTCTCAGTCACACTGCGTTCCAACTCCCTTTGACTGCCGTTTGTTACCATCCGAGCGCTCTCCCACCAGACCCCAGCCTTGTCTCAGTGATGCTTCCTCCCATTTTGTGGTCCTTCTCTCTTAATTTGTTTTTCTAGGATGGAAAATAAGGGAAAACATTTCAGCTTGAAAAGGAAACAGTTCACCAATTCATTCATTTTTCTTTTTTTCTGCCACGTTTACGTGTGCGGACCGAGACTGCCATTAATTTAACCAATTCTCTAAAATCTGGCCAGTCTCGACCCAGAATTATTGGGTGTGGTAGCCTTTCTGTCACCCCAACTACAAGGTGGCGTTTTATTGGTCCTACTGATAAATATACAGGAGAATGCCACGTGGCCTCATGGCTGCCACGACACACCACCTAAGAGAGCTGCGTTAATTAAGGTCTGCTAACACCCGGTGTCCACTAATGCGTGGGTTGTCCCCTTGCCTGAAACGGCATTAACAATACAAGGCCACTCCCGACCATTTTCCCTGCACTTACCTGCTCCAGATGCCCAATTGCACGCCGCCACGTCACACTCCATTGCCGATGGGCATGACCTGGCCTGGTGCCCCTGTTGGTTGCATCTTCCCCACTGAACGCAGTAGGGATTCAAGGAAATGCATGTACATGGATTAGGGAGTGGTTGACATGTAGAAAACATAAAGTACTGATTAGAGGAGAAACCTCAAAATGGAGCGAGGTAACCAGTGGTGTACCACAGGGATCAGTATTAGGTCCTCTGCTATTCCTAATCTACATTAATGATTTAGATTCTGGTATATTAGTATTATTTGTTTATTTAGCAGGTATAGTAAGCAAACTTGTTAAATTTGCCGACGACACAAAAATAGGAGGAGTCGCAAACACTGTTGCAGCAGCAAAGGTCATTCAAAATGATCTAGACAGCATTCAGAACTGGGCAGACACATGGCAAATGACATTTAATAGAGAAAAGTGTAAAGTACTGCACGCAGGCAATAAAAATGTGCATTATAAATAATCATATGGGAGATACTGAAATTGAAAAAGGAATCTATGAAAAAGACCTAGGAATTTATGTTGACTCAGAAATGTCTTCATCTAGACAATGTAGGGGAAGCTATAAAAAAGGCCAACAAGATACTCGGATATATTGTGAGAAGTGTTGAATTTAAATCAAGGGAAGTAATGTTAAAACTTTACAATGCATTAGTAAGACCTCACTTAGAATATTGTGTTCAGTTCTGGTCACCTCGTTACAAAAAGGATATTGCTGCTCTAGAAAGAGTGCAAAGAAGAGCAACCAGAATTATCCCGGGTTTAAAAGGCATGTGTCACAGATGGCTTTGTGTGGCGTGTGGGTGGTGACGTCAGGTTCAGGAACCGGAAAGAAAACACAGGCAGTAGTGCAGGGCAAAAAGACGCAGTGCACCATTTAATTTAATACAAAAATAAAATAAAAAGTTTAAATACAAAAACACTGTGCTCACAGAGCAAAATAAATATTTAAACAAAACAAAATCACAAACACAAAAATCGAACAGCCAATACAGGTCAGGCTGGGCAAATGCCTTCACTGATCCTATACGTTTTGTTTTGTTAATTTTCGGTCTCGCTCTCGCTCTAGTTCCGCCTCTAAACATCCAACCCCCCTCTGAGCTGAGAGTGGGTCTTTTATATTCGTGGCTGGAGCCTTAATTACCTATTAATAAATTACCTTATTAAGGCTCCAGCCACATTCCCACGAGAGTTATAGGGAAGGGGTTTTAACTCCATACCCACCTACTACACATTACAAGACAGGCTCTCTCGCCGGTCTCAAACAGCAAATATTAAAAGACGGACGGTGTTCGACCGCCCGCACATAAACACAATAATGATTAGGATGGACTGCTTTGTCAGCCCGCCTACAAATACAACAACAATAATAATAATAATAATAATAATAATAATAATAATAATAATAATAATAATAATAATAATACAAAACATACATATATACAAATAATAATACAGGGGTGGGGAGTACTCCGTCACATATCCCCCCCTTTGTGCGCAGCACACATGGCCTCAACGGCCACCTCCCCCCTTAAAGTCCCAAAAGTCCCAGTCCACATTCTGGGGTGGGAGCGGAGGCTTACTTTGGCCCACAACGGGCAAGGCTGACCTTGCACAGCCCGGCTCCTCCGACCAAGGCAATCCCGGGAGCCGAACAGCTGCTTGGGGGATGGTCTCCTGACCTCCCCCCTTCTTCGTAGCCAGCAGCTCCTTCTTCCGGGGCTCCGGCCACAGTATCTCTGGGAGCGAAACTGCTGCTGGGGAAGGTGGTCTCCCGACCTCCTCTCCCCTCTTCACAACCAGCAGCTCCCTAGCTGACAGTGGAAAGGCTGTCAGCTTACCGACTGGCAGCAGAGCATTTCCTGGTTCCTCCAGCCCCAGCACATCCCCAGAGCTGGCGACGACCCCTGGCAAAGCGGAGCAGCAGGCAGCCCCAGGCGATGCGGAGCAACAGGCAGCCCCAGGCGATGCGGAGCACCAGGCAGCCCCAGGCAATGCAGAGCTGGCATCCTTGGGCGGTGCGAGGCAGGCATCCTTGGGCGGTGCGAAACTCAGCTGCAGCTCCTCTGGTGGTGGAAGTGGGAGCGGCAAGCAATCTTCCCACAGCGGTGAAGGCGGAACCAGCAGGTATTCACCCTCTGCTGGTGGAGGTGGGAGGGGCAAGCAGTCCTCCCACGACAGTGAAGGCAGAACCAGCAGGTATTTACCCTGCTGGTGGAGGTGGCGGAGGTAGAGGCAGCTCTGCTCCTGGAGGTGGCGGAGGCAGCTCCTGCTGCTCTCCTCCTGGTGGAAGCGGTTGAGGTGGTGGAGGCAGCTCCTGCTGCTCTGCTCCTGCCGATGGAGGTGGCGGAGGCAGAGGCAGCTCCTGCTGCTCTGCTCCTTGTGGTGGAGGCAGAGGCAGCTCCTGCTGCTCTGCTCCTTGTGGTGGAGGCAGAGGCAGCTCCTGCTGCTCTGCTCCTGGCGGTGGAAGTGGAAGCAGTGTGTAGTCTCCTGGCGACGGAGGTGGGAGCAGCGTGTAGTCTCCTGGCAACGGAGGTGGGAGCAGCGTGTAGTCTCCTGGCGACGGAGGTGGGAGCAGCGTGTAGTCTCCCTCTCTTGCAGGGAACTGGTGCGCCTCTACCTCACTTGCAGGGGACTGGTGCGGCTCTACCTCACTTGCAGGGGACTGGTGCGGCTCTACATCACTTGCGGGGGACTGGTGCAGCTCTACCTCACTTGCAGGGGACGGGTGCGGTTCTCCCTCTGTCTTGGAAGGGGAAACCAGCAGGCATTCTTCCTCTGCTGGTTGTGATGGGGAAACCAGCAGGCATTCTTCCTCTGCTGGTTGTGATGGGGACAGCAGGCATTCTTCCTCTGCTGTTTGTGATGGGGAAACCAGCAGGCATTCTTCCTCTGCTGGTTGTGATGGGGAAACCAGCAAGCATTCTTCCTCTGCAGGTTGTGATGGGGAAACCAGCAGGCATTCTTCCTCTGCTGGTTGTGATGGTGGAGGCAGAGGCAGCTCCGCCTCCTCTCCTCATGATGGTGACGGTGGGGGAAGTGGACCCAGCAGGCATTCACACTCTGCTGGTGGAAGTGGAGACAGCAGGCATTTTCCCTCTGCTGGTGGAGATGGGGACAGCAGGCATTTTTCCTCTGCTGGTGGAGATGGGGACAGTTGCCTCTCGGGCTTTGGATTCCCGCGGTGCCCCCGTCTGGGCACTGGACACTCGCGGTCCCCCTGTCTGGGTGCTGGACGCTCGCGGTCCCCCCGTCTGGGTGCTGGACGCTCGCGGTCCCCCCGTCTGGGCGCTGGACGCTCGCGGTCCCCCCGTCTGGGCGCTGGACGCTCGCAGTCCCCCCATCTGGGCGCTGGACGCTCGCTGTCCCCCCGTCTGGGCGCTGGTTCCTCCTCTTCATACTGCCTGGGGTATATGGCTAACGTGTGCCCATAAGCCCCACAGCCAGGGCACAACTCTGCTGCGAAGTTCTTTAAAAAAACCTCCCAGCCATCATCCCCGACCTCCTCCTGCTGTTGCTGCGGTTGCTGCTGCAGCTTTCCTTTCCCCGTTCTGTTCCTGGTCCTTCTCCCTGCCTTCCTGTCCTGGGCCGGTTCCTCCTCCTCATCCTGGAAAGACAGCCACTGTGTGCCCGTAGACCCCGCAAGCAAGGCACCAGCCTTGGTCCTCCAGGCCCCTGAGGAGGTCCTCGAGCTCACTGCAGCTGTCTCTCCAGCTTTCCATTTTTGTATATATATTTTTTTTGTCCGCAGTACTCTTTCCGGCCTGAGTCTGGGGGGCGCTGTTATCCTGATTCTGACAACCACATGTGACAGGCTAGCTGCAGTGATGACGTCAGATCAGAAGACTCGCACACAGAGGCAGTGGTGATGAGTGACACTGAGCTGTAATGGCTGCGCTCAGCACGTTTACTAAACAAAATAAAAGGTTTATACAGAAAACAGGACACGGCACTTGAGGCCAAATAAAACAGACAAACAAAACGCACTAACACTTAACAAACGGTGCACGGACAGACACACAAACACGGTGAGTCTATATAAACAAACAAGTATCGTTCTGGTCCTACCAGGACGCAATAGCAATTGTTATTTACTTTATTTCTCCTCTCTCTCCCGTTCACAAATCACCGAACACCCAACCCTGAGTGAGTGAAATGTGCATCTATATATACTGTTGTGCCGGGATTCAATTACTAATTAATTATTCACTTGAATCCCAGCACGTGAATTAATTATGTGCAACCTCGCCCGCACATAAACACAGTAATGATTAGGACGGACGGCTTCGTCCGCCCGCCTCCAAATACAATAACAATAACATACATATATACAAATAATAATAATACAGGGGCGGGATGTCATAGGTCCTCTGCTATTCCTAATCTACATTAATGATTTAGATTCTGGTATAGTAAGCAAACTTGTTAAATTTGCAGACGACACAAAAATAGGAGGAGTGGCAAACACTGTTGCAGCAACAAAGATCATTCAAAATGATCTAGAAAGCATTCAGAACTGGGCAGACACATGGCAAATGACATTTAATAGAGAAAAGTGCAAAGTTTTGCATGCAGGCAATAAAAATGTGCATTATAAATATCATATGGGAGATACTGAAATTGAAGAAGGGAACTATGAAAAAGACCTAGGAGTTTATGTTGACTCAGAAATGTCTTCATCTAGACAATGTGGGGAAGCTATAAAAAAGACCAACAAGATGCTTGGATATATTGTGAGAAGTGTTGAATTTAAATCAAGGGAAGTAATGTTAAAACTTTACAATGCATTAGTAAGACCTCACCTAGAATATTGTGTTCAGTTCTGGTCACCTCGTTACAAAAAGGATATTGCTGCTCTAGAAGGAGTGCAAAGAAGAGCAACCAGAATTATCCCGGGTTTAAAAGGCATGTCGTATGCAGACAGGCTAAAAGAATTGAATCTATTCAGTCTTGAACAAAGTAGACTATTCGGCGATCTGATTTAAACATTCAAAATCCTAAAAGGTATAGACAATGTCGACCCAGGGGACTTTTTTTACCTGAAAAAAGAAACAAGGACCAGGGGTCACAAATGGAGATTAGATAAAGGGGCATTCAGAACAGAAAATAGGAGGCACTTTTTTACAAGGAGAATTGTGAGGGTCTGGAACCAGCTCCCCAGTAATGTTGTTGAAACTGACACCCTGGGATCCTTCAAGAAGCTGCTTGATGAGATTCTGGGATCAATAAGCTACTAACACCCAAACGAGCAAGATGGGCTGAATGGCCTCCTCTCGTTTGTAAACTTTCTTATGTTCTTATGTTCTTAAAACAGATAGGGGAGAAGGAGGGAACGCTGGTTAAACGTTTGTCTCGTTGCTGGTATGGCAATGGGGCCAGGGTAGCAGCTTTACCCCCGCTGGGGGCCAACCTTGACCTCCATGAAGAGGAGGCAAGGTTGCCCATTGGGGCCGGAGATCTAGGAGGTCTCGGTCCCAGTGTTGTAGGTGGAGCACAGAGAGGAGGTGGTGTGCAGCTGCTCCGGTGGACGGGAGCTGTGGCCAGGTTGGTGTGTGCTGAGACCAGGGAGTCCTCAAAATCCTCTGCCAGTTTTATTGCTGCTTCCAGGGTGGTGGGGTTGTGGCACCGTATCCATACCTGGGTTTCGGTGCCGACCACATGGCAGAATAGCTCCACTGTTATGGCTTCGCCCATTTGAGGACCCATTTTCAGGGTGGGCCTTAACCAGTGCACCATGTGGTCACACAACTGCTGTGCAACCACCCTGGGGCGTGTATCTGGGGATCTTCGTTGCTCCCAGAATCGTACCCTGTGCGTTTCCGCCGTGATGTTGAGCCGGCGTAGGATGGCTTGCTTTACCAGCTCGTAGTCGGTGGCTTCAGTGTCCGTCATGGCCTGATACACTGCCTGAGCCTCCCCGATCAGGCAGGATCCCAGCTGGCTTGCCCAGTACGTTCTGGGCCATGACGTGGTGGTAGCCAGCCACTCAAAAGCGACCAGGTAAGCCTCAGGGTCATCCTCCACTGTCATTTTCATTGCCCGTGCCCTTGGGGCCATCATCACGGGTGTCGTTGGTACCGTGGTCTGGACCGCCAGACCGACCTTCTCCACCAACGCTGTGTACTGCTCCTCTGTCCGCCTCCTGTCTGCTGTCCAGCACCTGCAGCAGCTCTGAAAGTGCTACATGATCCATAATCCTGTGTTCTGACACCACGTGTGGCAAAGTGGTTGATAGTGTGCAGGTGCAGGTGATTAAAGAACAGACAGACAGTTGTAATCCAGGTGAAAAGGTTTGTGTTATTTGTTTTTGTCCAGTGCCTGACGGCGACACAAACAGTAAACAATGAAGGTAAGTAATACAGCAGCGTGTATTACTTAATGTATAATCCCCGGGTTTTCCCCACAAATAATAGTCCTGTTTTTTATTATACACCCACACAAAACACAAAACACATACACAAGTCTGTTAGTGCGTGAATTAGTGCTAGTGGTGTAAAATACAGTTTATAGTGATACGAGTGCAGTGCTGTTCCGGGTTTGTGCTGACCTCTGGCGACAGCTCCGGAACGTGTTAGCTGTCTAGTGCTATATATAACAAAAACACAGACAGTTACTAAACAGACACGAACAAACAAACAAAACACTCACAAATATTTTTCCGTACACTTTCTCTGCGTCTCATATGGTCCTTCCAGTCTCTTAATAAAAACCAAGCGAAGGACCTGATTACGAGTCTCTGTCCCCTTTTTATGCTGTCACGCATGACCCCTTGGTAAACAAATGCAGCTGCCTTTACAATCAGTGGCTGCTACATTGTTTACCTTCCGGGTCAATATGTTCTTGCAACAGAGTCTCGTCTTCTTCCAGACTGGCCGACTCCCCGACCCGGGAAAGAACTGTCAGTCCAGCCCATCAAAAGAACTCTGTCCTCGCTGCTTAGCGCTCTCACAGGTCAGGAGGGATATTTACCACCAAGATTCATTATATTTCCGTCACAAGGGAATTCAGGGGAGAGGAGCACTTTGGAGGCCCTACTTCGCAGCTATTATTGTCCTACGAGTCAAAATGTCCAGGCTTGGATTAAGAAGTGTAAAAGGTGCGTTCTTGCTAGATATGTTCTTGCCACATACTCGGGCACCACTAACCTGTTCTAACGTGACTGCTCTACTAGAAGTTTTAGCAATGGACTATACGTTGCTAGAGAAAACAAGTGACGTGTATGAAAACATGCTGGTTTTGACCGATATGTTCACAAGATTTACTATTGCTGTGCCAACGAAGAATCAAACCGCCAGTACCACTGCCCACGCATTTATTAATTATTATTATTTGTTTATTTAGCAGACGCCTTTATCCAAGGCGACTTACAGAGACTAGGGTGTGTGAACTATGCATCAGCTGCAGAGTCACTTACAATTACGTCTCACCCGAAAGACAGAGCACAAGGAGGTTAAGTGACTTGCTCAGGGTCCCACAATGAGTCAGTGGCTGAGGTGGGATTTGAACTGGGGACCTCCTAGTTACAAGCCCTTTTCCTTAACCACTGGACCACACAGCCTCCTAAGCACTGGTTTGTTTACTATGGATGTCCGGCGAGTCTGCATTCAGATCAAGGCAGATGTTTTGAGTCAAGTGTCATAATGGAACTCTGTAAACTGTATGGAATTTCCAAAACCACCCCATACCACTCTCAGGGGAACGCTCAATGCGAAAGGTAAAATTGCACTATGCACGAGATGTTGAGAACATTACCGCCAAGAAAGAAGAGAAACTGGAAAGAGTGTTTACCAGAACTAGTTTTGGCATACAAAAACCATGTGCACTCTTCGACAGGATATTTACCATTCTATCTAATGTTTGGGAGATGTATTCAGTGAAGGGAACGAAGCAGACGAGGAGGCAGACAGTTTAGATGATTGGGTCAGGAACCATCATGAAAAATTGAAAATGGCATGTGAAGTAGCTCAAGTCACTGCTCCAGATGCTGCCCAGAGATACAAGAGAACATCTGGTGCTTTGATCAGACCTGGTGACTGTATGTTGTTACGGAACCACAAGCCTCGAAGTCGTACACAAGTTGAATACAAGACAAAGGGGAATCTCACCCTTACCTTGTTGTAAAACAGAATAGCCCAGATCTTCCAGTACATACTGTGCATCCAGAAAGGGGAGTCCAACTAAAGTAGTACATAAAGAGCAGCTGAAACCATGTAGTTTTGGTCCAAGCAAATGTTATCCACCCAAAGATAGGTCAGACACTAGTCCCAGTCATGACAAACAAGGATTTGATGAATCAGAAGTTGCTGATAGTGATACAGTATGGATAGTGGAAGCACCAGCTATAGAAACTGATTCCACTGATACTGAGAGTAGCTTAACTGCAGACAATGTACGTAGGGAACATCTAGATGTTAGTTCTGACACATTCACTGAGTTACACTTTATTGATGAAAGCTCAGTTCCAGAATTGAGATGTTCACAGAGACCCAATAGGAGTACATTGCCCATTAGATTCCGTGAAAACTTTGTAACTAAGTAGAACTAAGGTGCCTTTGTATGATGAAACTAAAAAAAGAAAAAAATGTCAATGAAACTGTAAAATGTAAATGATGTTATGTTAATGTTGCAAAGTTCTGTTTTCTTTCCCTTTCAGAGATGCCTTCGGCTGCGATACCGGAGATGGTATGATTTTAGCAAGGGGGAGTGTAAGGGTGTGGTCGAGCAGTTGTTGAGTGGCGTGTGTGGTGATGTCACGGACCAGGAAGTACCAGAAACAAAACAATGGATGGGCGGGTGAAGCTGAACGCTACGGCGCTCAGCGTATTTATTAAATAATAAACAAAAGATTTAAACAAACAACAAAACAACAAACAAAAAGGCGCGTTGGCCAAACAAATAAACAAATAAGTATCGTGCTGGTGTAAACCAGCACGCTTAGCAGTTATTTTTAAGTTCAGTTTTCGCTCTCTCCTCGCTCTCTCGTAACTCCTCTGTACACGCTCTCCGAAGGTAGAGAGCTGCAGGTTTATATACAGTGACCATCTCCCGATTAGCAACAATTAATCAATGAATTAACTCGGGAGATGATCACCGTCTGTACGAGTTTAATAAGGATGCGTGACTGTCAGCTAGCTAAATAAATCATTAGCTGATCAGTCACGCATCCTCACGGGGTTTTTAAATTATAAAAACAATAACAAATATGCGGCGCTTTGATCTGCGCCGCAAACAAAAATACAAATAATAATACAAATATATATAGGGGCGGGACACTACGCCACAAAGGGACAGATCCCTTACTATATTTCTGTATTTTGTTGTATCTAGGTATTGGGCATAGTGGTGACTGTTTTTGCTGGTTGCCTCGATTCTACGCAGAACACAGAATATAGAGATGTGTTAAACATGTTCTGCAAGAGTGAGAAGAAGATATGGTGCTGAAAGAACACATGGAGTATGTTACGCTCCAAGCTGTTTGTATCAAACTTATACATAATGTATAGTTTCTAAACGCAGTATTGTCAAGTACTGAACAGTAAAGTTAACTGAGCGTCCAAGTTAGGTCGAGTAGTCATTCAGATTTAAAAGATTATTTTCTAAAAAGAAGGTTTTTTTTATTGTGACGGAGCAGGGCCTATGCACGCTAGTGAAAGAGTAAAAAAGTCACAGAAGATGGTATTTAGAGACATGCCAGAATCTAAACGACAGTACCTGAGAAGGTTTAATTTATATATATATATATATATATATATATATATATATATATATATATATATATATATATATATATATATATATATTTATTGCTCCAGAGGAAGTTTCTTTACTTACCCGTTTGCTGAGGTCTGCCATTTCTGGGTCGTTAGCCATCTCTGAATCTCTGAATCATCACACTCGCACAGCATACGCAAGGGTTGAGCCATCTTTGAATCATCACACCCGCACGGCATATGCAGGGGTTGAGCCATCTCTGAATCATCACACCCGCACGGCATACGCAGGGGTTGAGCAATCTCTGAATCATCACACCCGCACAGCATACGCAGGGGTTGAGCCATCTCTGAATCATCACACCCGCACAGCATACGCAAGGGTTGAGCCATCTCTGAATCATCACACCCGCACGGCATATGCAGGGGTTGAGCCATCTCTGAATCATCACACCCGCACAGCATACGCAAGGGTTGATCCATCTCTGAATCATCACACCCGCACAGCATACGCAAGGACTCAAGACACTTAAGAACATAAGAACATAAGAAAGTTTACAAACGAGAGGAGGCCATTCAGTCCATCTTGCTCGTTTGGTTGTTAGTAGCTTATTGATCCCAGAATCTCATCAAGCAGCTTCTTGAAGGATCCCAGGGTGTCAGCTTCAACAACATTACTGGGGAGTTGGTTCCAGACCCTCACAATTCTCTGTGTAAAAAAGTGCCTTCTATTTTCTGTTCTGAATGCCCCTTTATCTAATCTCCATTTGTGACCCCTGGTCCTTGTTTCTTTTTTCAGGTCAAAAAAGTCCCCTGGGTCGACATTGTCTATACCTTTTAGGATTTTGAATGTTTAAATCAGATCGCCGAATAGTCTACTTTGTTCAAGACTGAATAGATTCAATTCTTTTAGCCTGTCTGCATACGACATGCCTTTTAAACCCGGGATAATTCTGGTTGCTCTTCTTTGCACTCTTTCTAGAGCAGCAATATCCTTTTTGTAACGAGGTGACCAGAACTGAACACAATATTCTAGGTGAGGTCTTACTAATGCATTGTAAAGTTTTAACTTTACTTCCCTTGATTTAAATTCAACACTTCTCACAATATATCCGAGCATATTGGAATATTTTATGTTTATTTGCGAGGATAACTTGTTTTCGGGACATTGCTTAAATTAAGAAGACATTTGTTTTTGTATTTCGGGACATTTCTCAATTAAGAGGATATTTTTCTGTGTATTTTGAAACCTTGCATTGAAAGAAGACATTGTTACTGTTTATGGACGGTGAGTAAACAAGAGACTTATTGAAATGCTTAATGTTAACTTGAATGTTCATGTGTATTTTTGTGTAACTGAATGCTGTGAAATCTGAATACTGTGCTATTGCAAAAGGGTATTAGGCTAGTTATAGACAAATACACTGTGCAGCGAGTTTAGACATTTGAAAGCAAAACTGTTTATTGAAGTGAAACTAGAACTAAGCTAAAGAAAGAAAATAAGATCTAAAACTTTGAAAATGCTGGATTGAATGCATATTTTATTATATTCTTTGTTTTGCTTTTTTTAAATCTGAACCAGGGCATTTCATTATCTCACAGACAGTAAAGAGAGTACAAATACAACAGGTTACTGCCCTGATATTCAATGTATATGGAGGAGTGCATTGTTTTATAAAGCCTGTGTTTTTACAAAGCAGATAACTAGAATGAGAGACGTAAAGATATTGATGCGATTGTGCTATCACTGTATTACTGGCAAGAGTGAAATTAAATAGGGGATATTGTGCGTTGGACTGAACTTCGGTGTACCACCCCTAGCTGATTTTTTTGATAGATTTGTGTCATAAGGGAACTGTACGGATGATCCAAATGTATTAGTGAGTTTACCCTGGTATTTATGTAATGTTCAAAAATTGCACTTACACATTATATACATCATGATTTAAAAAAAAAAAAAAACTTAGCCCAAAGCTAACATTATGTCACTAATAAAGCATTTATACCACCTGAATGGTATGATAAAAATATAAACAGTTGTTCTAACTCACTTTATTTCCTGGTATGTCAACGTGTGGTTTGTTTCTAATTACATCCAAAGCTTAACATGACCAGTACATCTGTCTGATTTTTAAGTCTCTACATGAACTGGCACCTCTGCCCCTAAGGGAATTTGTTCAGCCCTACTCGATAACAGATGAAAGAGTCACTCGTTCAAGCACAAGAGCAGACTGTATAGCGTCTCGACGTCACACAAAATTTGCACAAACAGCTTGCTCAATGTTATTAGTTCCCCTCCCTATTTCTTTGTTGTATTGTATTGTTATTATTGTTGTTTTGTATGTTTAATTTAGTTTTGGGACTACTGATGTAAATTAGCTTCGGCTAAATTGGGTGTGCAATGCATCGCTTGTTTAATCAGGAATGTTTTTAATTGTACGTTGTACCAACCAAATATATATATATATATATATATATATATATATATATATATATATATATATATATATATATATATATTGTAAGACAGCAGGGAGGGGGTTAAAGCCTCCCTGAAGAAAAATATGTGCGGAATGCACATTCGTGTGGTTAATTGTTTTGCTTTATTTTTTAATTTTGATTTGTTAATTGTTTTATTATTAATTATCCCCTGCACCTGGTGCTTATTATTAAATTAGAGCCAGGTGCAGGGTATAAAAGAAAAGCAGACAGTTTATTCGGGGCTGCTAAGGAGAAGGAGTGCTCTGCTTCCAGGCAGTCATTGAAAGGACAAAATGTAAGTTTATAGAACAGAGTGTTTTGGTGTTTCTAGCAGGTAAATGGCTTGGCCATCCTGCAGTTCAGTTCAGGTTCCCGTGTGTTTAGTCAGTGCTCGAAAAGGAGCTAGGTGTTTGTTTGGTTTATTTTGTGTTTTTGTTTGTATTATTAAAAGTACGCGTAAGCGCTGAACCTCCAATTTCTGTGTCTGGGTCAATTTTTAAAGGGTCAAGAACCGTGAGTGGTGCGATTCGTGTTGCTATATATATATATATATAATAGTCCAATCAATTATATATTTGTATAGTAGTATTGCTAATCAGTTTTGAAAGGATTTGTTTTATGTATTTGTAAAGTATTGTTCCCTTCAACTTTATTATTATTATTATTATTATTATTATTATTATTATTATCCCACATCATTGCATATACAGACTCCACATATATACAGATAGGTTTTTAAATCAGCATTCCAATGAAAAAACTACCGAAATTAAATACAAAAAACTAACAAACTAACAGCATACAAAGGGGGGTCCCCAGGACCAGGATTGAGATCCACTGTTCTAAGGCATATTAGGCTGTTTCAGAGAACTTTTGAATCCTCAGCAACCTACTGACCTGCCCAGTGGTGGTGACTACCTATGTTGTCTGAAGTGAACCCACCTACTGTACCAGGTAAGCAGTGTGTGCTGGAAAGCCTTGTCAGAACATGGGTGAAGTAAGAGTGCAGTTGAGGTTTCACTTGACAATTTCCCGGCTTTGTCAGCTCTTACAGTCACTCTTAAAACATATATATAAAAATAAATATATATATTTGTTTCTTTTTTTTTTTAAATTTAATAAATGAATACATGGATCGAGATACACCCTCATTCTTTTGATAATATTAAAAAAATATGCTTACGTAGGGAATGAGAGGTTCCCAAACGAACCCTTACTGAGAAAGAAATCAAGGGTTCCTAACCTTATCTATTGATTATTTTTCCCCCCAGTAAGAGTTCATTTGGGCACCTCTCATTCCTCGCTGGCCTAATACAATATTGCTCAGGGCTCATTTAAGAATCCTTTAGATTAAGTCAGTTTGTAAATTGTGGTTTATAATATTGTTTTGCAGACTGCAATTTTCAATAAGTGTTTCATAGCTTACATGACAAAAAAGAAAGTCTGTAATAGAGAATACAGAACCCCTGTAAACGGTTCTCCTAAGCATCTTAATGGATTCCTCCACAGTGGTAAGCCCAGAAACTCTAAAAGGTTCCTACTAGAGCTTGTACTTGTTAGAGTGCAGAGAGATAGTTAACAGTAATTTTAATAACTCTTTAAAAGTGATAATACATTCATACTGATTGCATGGAATAAACCTTCAAGACTAGACTTCATTTTTTTAAAATTAAAACATGAACTGCTGTCTGATCTAACCCATGTTACATCTACCAGTGGTTTCACAGACCCTGATTAGCACTAATCTTGGACTACCTATTGTTAAATTACCCAGGCTAGTCTAGGAGTTGTAGTGGTAATCATGGTCTGTGAAACCAGCCCCAAGAGTTGGGTTGAATTCATTTTTTTCAATTTAATTTCCAATCCAAATTCCCTTTTAATCAATCTCAGTTCCTATTCTGCTTTAAAGCATAGTCTTTACTGAGGTTTAAAGTTATCAAGTTACAAGCTGACACGTTCATTATGAAGGTGTATACACAGTATATGTTTGCTGCTCAATAAAGCTTTTGTTGTGAAATGACTGGAGTAGGAATTAGAATTGATTAAAAGGGAAATTGAACAAATGGAATTGACGCTAGCGCTGCCCTCATTCAAATTTACCCTGGTGAATTGATCAATGTGTTTTTGCACTGTTACCACTGTGCTTTACTATACTGGAGCATGGTTAACCATGGTGCACTCTAGTAAACATTTCTTAGAAACATCAATCATGGTATATCTAGTGTTCCACTTTTTTGGGTTTTATTTTTCATCACATGATGTCCCTTCAAAACACATTTTGAGCCAACTCGCTTTCTTAATCAAACTCTGATTACTAAAGGACATTGCTTCTATTTACCCTCATATATCTTGATTGAGTTAACAAACGACGCACATTGATCTCACCTGATTCTATTTGAACCTGCATTTCGTTCTGGCTGCTTGTCGAATTCAGCTTATTAACTTCCATTGCGTTAGTTCCTAGTAGTGCTTTTGTTTTCTCCTGCTAATTTAAACAATATTATTTTATTTCTTAGCAGATGCCCTTATCCAGGACAATTGTTACAAAATATCACATTACATTTTTACATACAATTACCCATTTATACAGCTGGGTTTTTACTGGAGCAATCTAGGTAAAGTAGACTGCTCAAAGGTACAGCAGCAGTGTCCCCCACCTGGGATTGAACCCACGTCCCTCTGGTCGAGAGTCCAGAGCCCTAACCACTACTTCATACTGTTGCCCTTAAGTCTGCAATTTAACAACTTAACAACTATTAATTAAGGTTTAAAGGGAGGTAGAGAGCTGGAAAATAATAACTGAAAATGCAGAAGCCTAGGTATATCATGGTACCATACAGTAAAGCACAGTGAAAGCATATTGAAACCACAGGAAAGGTAAAGGAAGACCATGCTAAAAGTGCAAGAACAACACTGATAAATTCACCAGGGTAAACTTGAATAAAGGTTACATCTCTCCCGCTCCTCTTCTCTTTTTTCCCCCTCTAATTCAATAAATCTCCATCAATAACACAGACATTGTTTAAAAAAAAACATTGATCTTTAAAAAACTTTACCTTGTAGTGGGTGGTATTGTCTGACTGTGCTGCACTGATGAGTTGTGTTCACAGAAGTCTTTCCCTTTCAAAGTCTCACACAGTTAAAGTAAGCATATTGTATTTTTTTTGCCCTCAGTAACCTTGGCCACAACATGCTTGTTTGGAGTTTGGTCCATTGTTCTACTTTGAGGATATCCTGTGTATATTTTGGAATTAATTCAATTGTTTTTCCAGAACCACTTCTGTAATCAATCATCCTAATATTCTGGAGTTAACCCAAAAAGCATTAAACCTGCTAACTCAACTATTTTATCTAATATGTAACGGGACATGTCCTTATATAGAGTGTATGACCATATTTAGCACACAAAGAAATTGAAAACTATATAAGCTTGTTAGTAGTGTGGCAGAGCAGGGCTCTGTTCTTGTAAATATTGGCAGGGATGGGGTTAAATTCCCCTCCCTGCCCATGTTTATTGTGTTCAGGTGGCTGGGGGTTGATTGGAGTAATTAATGATCAATCAACACCCAGCCACCTGACATAAAGAATTGGAGAGAGAGCGAGAGAGACTTTTAAAGATCCTTTATTAATCATTTCAATTGACAAAAAAGGCAAAACACAATCAGATTAACATATTTTAAACAAATAAAAGGATCATAAAAAAAACAATACATAATAAAAAACCATAAAACTAAACAAACAGTGTTTTCTTTCTGTAAAACCAGATTAATAACAAATGAATAAAAACACTGTAAAACAAAACTAGAAATTAAACTGGAGTTCCCCCTCCTCACTCACAGCACACAAGGCGTCTCCCACACACCACCTCTCCTGGAAGCTCTCCAGATTACTGACCAGTTTAAAATACTCAAACTCTACTCTGATCTGGCTGACCACAAGCACCCTAAACTGACCCACCACACTGGTCAATCCAGAACCAGAGAGCTGGTTTTTCCTTGTCTTTAAAATAGCCAATTTTGCCTGTCCAAATAAAAAATTAATTAGAACACACCTGTTTTTCATTTTACTTACTAAAAACAACCCCTAAAACATTTAGGATTCCCTGCAGTAAATTAAAAAGTGGCCGCATCCTCTCGCACTCACTATAAGCATGATAAATGGTTTCCTCTGCTGAGCAGAAAGCACACTGCTCACTAATACTGGGGTCCACTCTGTGGAGAAACCTGCCCGTGGACACAATGCCGTGGAGAATCCTCCACTGCAGGTCCCCAACTCTCTTAGTGAGGGGCGGCTTGTACAGCACCCTTCACACCGGCCTGCGCCCCTCCTCTACAGATAAGTGAACTCTCCACTTGGAATCTACCAGACCCCTTAGCCTATTGTACTCCATGGCTTGAACACACAATTTATATATAATTTTACTATTCATTGCATGAAAAACAATTTCCTCTACACTGTGCAAAGTGAGTAATGTCCCTCCATCCTCTCCAACCCCTCTCCTCCCTCTCCTCCTGCTGGTGACTCAATCATCCCAGGGAATAAGGAACACTGTCTCTGCTCTGTGCCTCTGGACAGCTCCTCCCTCAGGACCTCCCTGAGCCGAGGGGAGAGGCAGCCCCTCAGCTCAACCATCAGTCTCTCTGCGAGCCTCTCGGAGTGCCAGCCCAGCTGTGCAGCTAGCTGGGAGGCAGTTAACCAGCAAGAGAGCTCAAGATTGAACAGATGGATCATCCTGGTTATACCTGCTTTTAAAAACCTGGCACAAAGCGTCATCGACTGGAGGAACTTAACTGGAAAAAGTGGATTAAAAAATAGGGGCTCATCAAACAGGGCCTGCCCGGTCAGGGACTCTTCATCCCTTTCCACCCTCACCAGCTGCCAGGCACTTTAAATATTTTGGTAAAAACTAGGAAGTCCTGCTTTACAAAAACTGGTGTTCTCAATTAAAAACAGGTGTTTTCCTAACCCCAGCCCCCCGACTCTATTGAGGAGGAAACAGGCCAGCCTCTTCCAATGAGCCTCCTCCTCAGTGTACAGGAGTCTCTGTACTGCCTGCAGCCTGAAGGCTGCCACCCTGCTGGCAATGCTGACCAGCCCCTGCCCCCCTTCATCACTGGGGAGGTACAGGACTGCCGGCCTCAAACTGTGTCTCCCGTTCCAAAAGAACTCCAGCAGCACTTTCTGGATCTCCTCCACCAGGCCTCGGGTGGGTCCAGGCACATTAGCCTGTGCCACATGCTAGAGACCACCAGATTATTAATGACCAGCACCCGACCCTTGAAGGACAGTTGGGCCAGCAGTCCCTTCCACCTCTGCAGCCGCCCCCTCACCTTGTCCAACAGACCCTCCCAGTTCTTTCTCATATAATTCTGCATTCCGTGGTACACCCCCAGCACTTTAATGCCTGTTCTGTTCCATTCCAGCCCTTCAGGCAGGACAGGAGCGGTGCCCTCATCCCAGCTGCCCGACAGGAAAGTGTCGCATTTTGCCCAGTTTACTCTGGCAGACGATGCTTTCTGGAACTCATTTAAAGTTTGCTGCAGTGCTTGAACATCAGCATCCCCACTCACATCATCTGCGTAGGCAGACACTTTCACTGTGGCAGTGGAGGGTGTGGAGGGCAAGGAAGGCACTGTCCATCCAGCCAACCTGCCCCTCAGCTGGTGCATCAGGGGCTCTATAACCAACGAGTACAGCATACCAGACAGGGCACAGCCCTGCCATATACCCCTGCACACTGGGAAAGGCTGACTCTATATAAAAGCTGAATATAAGAGATAAAACCAGGGCCGAATCCGAAAGCCTCCAGGGTTTTAAAGAGGTAGGTGTGTTCGACTCTATCGAAAGCCTTCTCTTGATCCAGGGAGACCATTCCTACATTAAAATCACAAATATCATTTACAGATAAAAAAATCTCTAATAAAAAATAGGTTATCAAAAATGGAGCGACCCTGTATACAATATGTTTGGTCCATATGTACAATAGTTCCAATTACTTTTTAAAATCTGTTTGCGATTGTTTTAGATAAAATCTTTAAATCGGAGCATAAAAGTGACACAGGTCTCCAATTCTTTAGCTGACAAAGGTCTCCCTTCTTTGGCAACAGTGTAATCACTGCCCTGCGGCAGCTGAGAGGCAGTTCCTTGTGGCAGAGGCTTTCTCTCAGAACCTGGAGCAAATCCTCCCCTATTATGTCCCAGAAAGTATTATAAAACCCTGCTGGCAGTCCATCGATCTCTGGAGCCTTTCCGCTGGAGAGCTGCTTGACAGCAGTGGTCATCTCCTGGTAGGTCAGCGGTGCGTCCAGCTGAGCCTGCTCTTCATCACTGAGGCTGGGTAACCCCTGGAGCAGCTGCTCAGTGTCCTTTAGATTGCACTGTTCTCTATTGTAAAGTTCCTTATAGAAACGCACTGCCTCTGTGCTGATCTCCTCCCGGGTATGCAGTTCCTCCCCACCAGGAGTCCTGACACAGCACAGCTGTCGGTTGTCTGCTCTCTTCCTTTCCAAGTTGAAGAAGAAACTGGTGGGGGCATCCATATCTCTCAGCTCCACAAATCTGGAACGCACGATCGCCCCTTTCACCCTCTCCTTCAGCAAGCTCCCCAGCGCAAGTTTCTGCTCTTTCAGGTACTCCAGGGTCTGCTCTTTAAGACTTTCCTCTAGGAGGAGAATTTTCAACTCCAGTTCTCTCACAGCTGCGTTTAGTGACCTGGTTGCATTTATAGTATATTGTTGACAAAAACATTTTATTTGTATTTTGCCAATGTCCCACCACTGTCTTACATCTTTATAATGTGTTTTTTCTTTTTTCCAAATTATCCAAAAAAATTTAAATTGTTGTCTAAATGTTATGTCTTGTAATAATTTTATATTGAAATGCCAATAAGATGTCCTGTGGGGTTCTAATTGAATTATTGCTGTAAAAAATAGACAGTGGTGGTCAGAGAGACTACTGGGGATGATTCTTGCTTCAATGCATTTATTTAAATAATTTTTAGAAATGTAAAAACGGTCTAGTCTTGCTCTATATATGCAGTTTTTATGCGAATGAGACCAGGTGTATTGTCTTGAATTAAGGTGCAAGCATCTCCAAACGTCAACCAGGTTACTGGACTCTAACACTGCAGCCAGCTCTCTGGAGGACAGAGGATGCGGTTCTTCATTATTTCAATCAATATTAAAATTAATAGTACAATTAAAATCTCCTCCCAATACCACCACATCATCACTATTCATATTAAAAAGAGCTTGCTTTAATTTCTTAAAAATTAAAATTCGTTCCCCCCCCCCTTATTGGGGGCATAAACATTAATAAAAACATACACCATACTGCCCAGCCTGGCTCTTACTTTTAAAATCCTCCCCTTCTCTATTTCTTCCATATCTAGTAAAACTCCCCTTAGGTTTTGTTTAAAAAGCACAGCCACCCCTGCACTAGTGCTGACACCGTGACTCATCACGCACAACCCCTTCCACTCCACTCGCCACGCCGCCTCGTTCTCGTGATCAGAGTGCGTCTCCTGCAGAAACACCACTCCCGCCTGCTTCTGCTCTAAAAACTCTAAAAGCTGTGCCCTCTTAAAAGACTGTCTGCAGCCGTTTAGATTAAAAGAAGCAAAAACACACTTTTCCATCACGGCTAAAAAAAGTAAACCCAACAGACTAAAACAAGTAATAAAAGAATAAAACACAGCCATTATTAAACATGACATTTTGAACCATTATTCAGATCCTTCTTAATTTTTTTTAATCTGTACCGTTTGGGCTAATCAAATTGTTCTATTGTTGCTTTCCTTGTAATAACATGAGCGGAGTGGAGAAATAATCTTAGATCAGGGAAAAAATGCTCTATTTCTACCCCTCTTTTCCCTTTTGTTTCTTTCATAAAATTATTTACCTGCTCCAGCGTATATAGTTTTTTCTTGCTGGCAGGTTGGCTATCGGGGATGTCTGAGATAAGCGATGAGTCCGAGAGCTCCTCTCCCATCTCATCCGCGCTGTCCTCCTGCTCGCCCCGAGTGTCAGCTCCTCCGCTGCTCCCTCCAGTTCCTTGGCACTGGCCTCTGCCGCCTCCTCCCTTTCTCCAGCCACAACTGTTACAGGCAGCTGAGATTCAGGCAGCGGAGAGTCTTGCGCCGCACCCGGCCCACCCTCCACTGTGTTCTCTTCCCCCGCGTTGTGAGGGACTGGTGCCCCGGCTGGAGCTTGCAGTCTCCCTGTCAGCTCGGGCTCGGAGCTCTGCACCTGCTGCGCTCTGCCATCCGGCAGCTCTGCAGCCTTCTGTTTAAATCTTTTCTTCTTAACTACCTCCCTGAATGGTTCTTCACCATTCTCAGCAGTTGCTGTATTTTGCTCCGAACCCGTCACTGACAGGCTCTGGCTCACCCTCGTTGTATGAGGCCGTGGCATTGGTGGATTTAACCCTATCCCTGCTAATATTTACAAGAGCAGAGCCCTGCTCTGCCACAGTAGGTATGTACCAAAAAGGTGGTACCAAATGATCTTCATACCAGTAAACAAGGATGGTAAACCAATGTTAGAAATGCATGCTGGACAATCCAAATGAGTAGCTTTTTCAATGTATGCGTGTTTAAAGTTTGCACTGTATTAAGATTTAAAGGTATAGTTTATGTTTCTTGCCACCAGGGAGGGAGAGGGGGCGGGTAGTAAACTTCATTTTATGACAGACTCCCACAACTGAACTTTCAGCAGTCTACAGGCAGACAATGACCAAATCCTCCAACAAGGAAACTATCCTCAAAGCAGATCATCATCTACAGCGGACAGCCTGACAGCTTGAAGCATGTTTCGGAAGACATGGGAGCTTGTTTTCGCCTCTCCCGAGTCACTGCGTGGGTTGCAGCAAAGTCTTAAAAAAACAACAACAACAACAACAACAAATTGGGGAGAGGGCTCTCGAGTGTCATTGCATGCAGCTGAGGTGCTTCACCGGAAGTGCAGGGTGTGCACTATAGCCTGGAGATTGCTGATTCAAATCCAGGCTGTGCCATCGCCGACCATGGCCGGGTCTTGAGGGGGTGGTGCACAATTGGCCAAGCGCCGCCCGGGTTGGGAGGGTTTAGGTCGGCAGGGTAATCCTTGTTTCACCGCGCACCAGCGACTACTGTGGCGGCCGGGCGCTTGCGTTTCCTCCTCCACAGGTCTAGTTGGCTAAGCTGTCGGCTTGCAGTGTGAAAAAAAGCGACCTCAGGCGATGCACAGCTCTCAGCGACCCCAGGCGATGCAGAGCTCTCAGGAACCCCAGGCGATGCAGAGCTCTCAGGAACCCCAGGCGATGCAGAGCTCTCAGCGACCTCAGGTGATGCACAGCTCTCAGCGACCCCAGGCGATGCAGAGCTCTCAGAAACCCCAGGCGATGCAGAGCTCTCAGGAACCCCAGGTGATGCAGAGCTCTCAGCGACCCCAGGCGATGCAGAGCTCTCAGGAACCCCAGGCGATGCAGAGCTCTCAGCGACCTCAGGCGATGCAGAGCTCTCAGCGACCCCAGGCGATGCAGAGCTCTCAGCGACCCCAGGAGATGCAGAGCTCTCAGCGACCCCAGGCGATGCAGAGCTCTCAGGAACCCCAGGCGATGCAGAGCTCTCAGGAACCCCAGGCGATGCAGAGCTCTCAGGAACCCCAGGCGATGCAGAGCTCTCAGGAACCCCAGGCGATGCAGAGCTCTCAGCGACCCCAGGCGATGCAGAGCTCTCAGGAACCCCAGGCGATGCAGAGCTCTCAGGAACCCCAGGTGATGCAGAGCTCTCAGCGACCTCTGGCGATGCAGAGCTCTCAGCGACCCCAGGCGATGCAGAGCTCTCAGGAACCCCAGGCGATGCAGAGCTCTCAGCGACCTCAGGCGATGCAGAGCTCTCAGCGACCCCAGGCGATGCAGAGCTCTCAGCGACCCCAGGAGATGCAGAGCTCTCAGGAACCCCAGGTGATGCAGAGCTCTCAGCGACCCCCGGCGATGCAGAGCTCTCAGTGACCCCAGGCGATGCAGGACCAATTCATTGTAATAATAAATACAATAAATAAAATAGAATACTATGTTGTATAAGCATAACACTATTGTTTTCTGGTGGTTCTAGATATACTATATATATATATATATATATATATATATATATATATATATATATATATATATACACAGTGTATATTATTTGTATATATAAAGGGCTCCAAACAAACTGTGTACCCAAGGAGCCAATTGCCAAAATGTTTGGGCACCAAATTCAGTTGTTGGGTGTCAGTTTAATCGTAAGTTCGCTGCCTCCAAATTCAACTCCTTTAAAATACAAGAAAACAAAACTACACAACAAAATGTTTGTAGTCACTTTGCCTCCTGCGCTGCCTCATTCTTGCTCTATGCTGCCCGACTCTGCCTTTCTTGTCCACTGTGTAATCTGCTTGAATCTTGGGGCCTGTGACAGGGTGGACGAGTGGTGACGTCAGGCCAGAAGCAGGAACCAAAAAACTGACCAGGTAGTACTGCAGTTACGGTGCAAAGGCGCTTCAATTTAATATCATGAAATGTAATGCTGGTAAAGCTTCTGCTGCTCTACGCCTGCCTGGGGATAAGAATCTACATGTTGCAAACATTTCTCTAGTTTTACATTTTTTAATGGCTTTTCATTGAAACTTTTAATTGTCAAAACACAGTTCTCAATTGCTGCAACAGGCTGAGGAAGAATTAAGGCTAAGTTTTGACACCTCTGAAAAGAGATTGTGTAAAAAATGACAAAACCCTACAAAGGCAAATTTTTCCATTTCCTGTGCATCATGCTTTGCTCTTCCTCTATCTGTGTTTTTGGAAGGAAAGCAAGATGTGATGCACAGCAGTAAACTGTTCCTGTCCAGTAGCAAGATGTTCTTATGTTCTAAGATACTCATTACTTGACTGCAAAAAAACAGACAATGCTTGATAAATGTGTGGCAGCCAGCGCTGTTTCTTTACAGCTGAAGGTGTTCTAATTCTGCAGCCTAACTCAGCCCCAATAGCTTTCAATTCATGCTTACTTTTTGGACTGAAGTGGTATGTTTTCCACACCAACTGCAGTATGAATTGGAGCAGGAGTGTTACTGTCATGGGAATGAAAGCATGCAGGTAGGGGAGGGGAGAGGAGTAGAAAGAGAGTGGTGACATTTGAAATGTGTGGACACTCTACTGCTAATATGCTGTTATCATTATTAACAAAATATTATAAAAAATAAAACTAATTTTACTGAAGTTCTACTGACTGACCCCTCTTGCTGTGGGCAGACTAAGTATTATAGTACATCAGCTGTGTCGATAATACAGATTCTTCATTCACTTGTTTCTGCTCCCAGAGATTAGCTGACTCAGACGCTGTTGAGTGGAGATGCTGAGAAGCTGCTGAAGATGTCTTTTATTGTGGCTTATCCCTTCTCATCACTGCGTCTCAAACAGGACGCAGGTATTGTATATTTTGGTGCTGTATCCCCAGAAGGAAATCTCACTCCTCAACTTAATCTTGGCCATTTCTCATTTTCATATTATCATTATTATTTAGTTCTTAGTAGATTGCCATTGTCAGCTAGTTCTTAAGTATTGCAAACATAGACCTTCAACCACATCACATGATTTATAACCTCCCACTAGCCAATGCTCAGGAATGTACAAGAAGCTTCCTGTATAATTCTGAGGGTCTCCAATCCTGGTCCTGGAGGGCCGGTGTCCCTCCTGGCTTTTGTTCCAACTGTACCCTAAATGACCTAAGTGGACCCAATTAAGTAATGTAGGGTACAGTTGGAACAAAAAGCAGGAGGGACACCAGCCCTCCAGGACCGGGATTGGAGATCCTTACTGTAAGATAAACACACTAACAATCCACCCCTGTTAAATAGGTGGTACTGGTCACCACTGCACTGAATTAAAAAATAAGTCTCAGGTGATTTAGCAAAGACTAGATAATAAAGGTTGGAAATGTCAGAATAGAACATAAAAAAAACACACCAGGTTAATAAATAACCAGAATGATTAAGCAGATAAGAAATGATGATCAGAAAAGTATCAAAAAGAAAACAGTCCCAGAATTTATAGTTTTTTAGTATATGGAGAAATGGAAGGATCTCACCAAGTTTATAAAGTCCAGTTCAGAAGGTCAAATGCAGAATGTAAATGGAGCTTTGATGATTAACAAGAACAAGAGATCGTTGAAATAATTATAATCCGATTATGAAGGTTTACCGCAAAAAACAAAGCAAACTCTAAGGCACTAAAAGGTATTTCCATCAGTAAAAGGGCATTTACGAAGGGGAATCCCCTTAAACTTCCTGTTTGATATGATTAATCAGTTGTGAGTTTGCAGTGTGAAAAAAGAGGCTGGCTTAACAGCGAACGTTTCAGAGGACACGCATGCTTGTCTTCATCTCTCGAGTCAATACGGAGGTTGCAGTACTGAGACAGGGTCTTAAAAATTGTGAGAAAACATGGGTAAAAACAATTAATGATTCAACATTTTAAAAAATTAAAAATAATAAAGGTTGGTACTTTAATAGTCAAACAGGAATAGAATACTCTGGCATTTTTCTTTTAATAGGCTATAATGTGATGAAGTGGGGGGTCTGAATAAGGAATTTCTGTCAATCTAGCAAAACTAAAAGGTTACACATATTTTTTTCAAGACAGACCCGTGCCTGTTTCCCATTCACCTTATTTAAAGTGTGGTTTAAGGGGAACGTTATGGTGAATATCGTGTGAATAATCATTCTGATTAATTCCATCTTTCCACATGATTTAAACATGCATTACACATATTCAAGAGATGGAAATCAAGCCATCGCCTTGTAATAGAGCACATAATGCATAACGGTGATGAATAGTTAACATATAACGCGCGTTATCCTGGGATAAGCATAAGGACCTTTTGTAAAGGAGGTCCTAAATGCTTAATGAATCAATAAAAAAGACAAAAGCCTGATATAAACAAAGATAAGTTTAAAGACAAAAGTGGGTTAAACAAAAATAGCCATGTGCTTTCCCCTCTAGCTCTCTCTGCCCAAATATCTATAGCAGCCTCAGGGGAAGCCAAAATGACCAAAGCAAATTCAAATTGCCCAATAGTCTAAATGGTCCATTTTGGGCCATGAGTTATGGGTATTGTAGTTTTCTTTAAAAAAAAAAAAACTACAAACCCCACTTAAGGGACAGTGAAGGAAATCGTTTTATTTCCCAATGTAGCCAGGTGGGTTCTACACTTCCCATGGGGATTCTAGTGTGATCTACAGTGCCTATAGAGAGTCTACACCCCCTTGAACTTTTTTCACATTTTGTTGTGTCGGTGCCTCAGAGTTTCATGCATTTAAATGAGGATTTTTTTCCACTTATCTACACACCATACTCCACACTATTAAGGGGAAAAAAGTTTTTATTGAGAAAAAAATTATATATTAAAAATACAAAACTGAAAGATCATAATTGGATAAGTCTCCACCCCCCCATGAGTTAATACTTGGTGGAAGCACCTTTGGCAGCAATTACAGCTGTGAGTCTGTTGGGATAGGTCTCTGGGCAGCAGTGTGGAGTAGTGGTTAGGGCTCTGGACTCTTGATTGGAGGGTTGTGGGTTTAATCCCAGGTGGGGGACACTGCTGCTGTACCCTTGAGCAAGGTACTTTACCTAGATTGCTCCAGTAAAAACCCAACTGTATAAATGGGTAATTGTATGTAAAAATAATGTGCAAAAAAGAATGTAATTTTATGTAAAAATAATGTGATATGTTGTAACAATTGTAAGTTGCCCTGGATAAGGGTGTCTGCTAAGAAATAAATAATAATAATAATAATAATAATAATAATAATAATAATAATAATAATACCAACTTTGCACACCTAGATTTGGCAATATTTGACCATTCTTCTTTACAAAACTGTTCAAGCTCTGTCAACTTCCATGGGGAGCGTTAATGTACAGCAATTTTCCAGTCATGCCACAAATTTTTGATTGGATTTAGGTCGGGCTCTGACTGGGCCACTCAAGGACATTTACCTTTTTGTTCCTTAGCCACTCCAGTGTAGCTTTGGCTGTGTGCTTTGAGTCGTTGTCATGCTGAAAGGTGAACTTCCGTCCCAGTTTCAGCTTTCTTGCAGAGGGCAGCAGGTTTTCCTCAAGGACTTCTCTGTACTTTGCTCCATTCATTTTCCCTTCTATCCTGACAAGTGCTCCAGTCCCTGCCAATGAGAAACATCCCCATAACATGATGCTGCCACCACCATGCTTCACAGTAGGGATGGTGTTCTTTGGGTGATGCGCTGTGTTGGGTTTGTGCCAAACATAGCGCTTTGCATTTAAGCCAAAAAGTTACATTTTAGTTTCGTCAGACCACAAAACATTTTGCCACATGGCTACAGAGTGTTTTTTTACATACTTCAAACGGGATTCAAGGTGGGCTTTCTTGAGTAATGGCTTCCTTCTTGCCACCCTACCATACAGGCCAGATTTGTGGAGTGCTTGGGATATTGTTGTCACATGCACACTTTGACCAGTCTTGGCCATAAAAGCCTGTAGCTCTTGCAAAGTTGCCATTGGCCTCTTGGTAGCCTCTCTGATCAGTCTCCTTCTTGCTCGGTCATCCAGTTTGGAGGGACGGCCTGATCTAGGCAGGGTCTTGGTGGTGCCATATACCTTCTACTTCTTAATAATCGTCTTGACCATGCTCCAAGGGATATTCAAGGCATTTGATATTTTTTCATACCCATCCCCTGATCTGTGCCTTTCAACAACTTTGTCCCAGAGTTCTTTTGAAAGCTCCTTGGTGCTCATGGTTGAGTCTTTGCTTTGAAATGCACTACCCAGCAGAGGGAACCTACAGGAACTGCTGAATTTATCCTGAAATCATGTGAATCACTACAATTTAACACAGGTGGAGGCCACTTAACTTGGTGTGTGATTTTGAAGGCAATTAGTTACACCTGAGCTAATTTAGGATTGCTATTACAAGGGGGGTGGACACTTATCCAACCAAGCTATTTCAGTTTTTATTTTTAATTAATTTTCTACAAATTTCTAGAATATTTTTTTCACTGGAAGTTGTGGAGTAGGATGTGTAGATAAATGAATATATATATATATATATATATATATATATATATATATATATATATATATATATATATATATATATATATATATTAATGCATTTTAATTCCAGGCTATAAGGAAACAAAAGGTGAAAATTTTGAAAGGGGGTGTAGACTTTCTATAGGCACTGTATATATGTTTCAACATGTGTGCAAACGTGTGTGTGTGTGTGTGTGTGTGTACAAATTTGAAATTCACACATCTTACACATTACAGTTATGTTATATATTTTGGATGGGACATTTGAGATATCATAATTAAAATCAACTACATTCTGAAATGTTGTTAAATTTAGAAAATAAGTTTCAGAATGGATAATATATAACGGATAATGAATGGAGACATTTACCATTAGCTAGGTCATAGGTACTGGAGAAATTACTTTGCATGCTAAACTTCATTGGTTGTTTGAAAACTTACCAGTAACAATTTATTTAGCCTGAAGGTAGTTTTAGTTTTATGAATGAGAAAAAAAACACCACCACGGGGCATTCTGGAAATACCAGCTATATTTATGAAGAACCCTTTGTGTTTTTATGGGGAAAAGGCTTATCTGAAAACTTCTAATGCTTCTGTTTTTTCCCCCAGGGTTGAATCCTAGAGAAATTGAAGAAAGAAGGATTAATTTGTCTGAAGAGGCAACTAGGTCTTATAACCTGATTGGATTCCGCACTCTGGTGAAACAATACTGCGAAGAGGAGATAATCAACCAGAATCAGAAAGACAGAATGCTATCATGGGTGGAGAAGGAAAGATGCTTGGATGTAAACACTGCAGAGTATAAAGAAATACTGGCATCCTTTAAACAATAAGATGGGCGAGAGCAGAGTGGGGGGGGGTCTACAAGTGTAATGTTTTTCAGTGGTACTCATCAAGCTGTGGTACAAAGTCCACTGCGCTTGCACAAATCATTATCGTCCATGAACACAGGGGCCACCCATCAGATGGGTATGATGGATTCTTCTAATTTTCTCAAAAATGTTCCACTTTGCATTATTAATTTGTCACAATTTATTATTATTATTATTATTTATTTCTTGGCAGACGCCCTTATCCAGGGCGACTTACAATCGTAAGCAAATACATTTCAAGTGTTACAGTACAAGTATTACAATAAGAGCAAGATAAATACAATGACTTTGGTTCAAATACAAGTGTGACAAAATACAATTCAATAATACAGCAGATAACAGTGACAGTGATAGTTACATCAAGATATGATTAAATACCAAATACTACAGATTAAACACTTGGCAGATTACAGTACTCTGAAGTACAGGATTAAATGCGTAAAATAGGGGGCAGATAAGAGCAAATAAAGCGCATTTAAGGAAGGGTGATAGTGTCCCAGGGGAAAAACAGAGGAGTTTTACGGGTGCTGTCTGAAGAGGTGAGTCTTGAGGAGGCGCCGGAATGTGGTCAGGGACTGGGCGGTCCTGACATCTATAGGTAGGTCATTCCACCACTGCGGAGCGAGGGTGGAGAAGGAGCGGGCTCTGGAAGCAGGGGAGCGTAGAGGAGGTAGAGCCAGACTTTTAGTGCAGGCGGAGTGGAGAGGTCAAGTGGGGGTGTAGGGAGAGATGAGGGTCTGGAGGTAGCTGGGTGCAGTCTGGTCAAGGCATCTGTAGGCTAGTACAAGAGTCTTGAACTGGATGCGGGCGGTGATCGGTAGCCATTGGAGTGAGCGGAGTAGTGGAGTTGCGTGGGAGAAGCGAGGCAGAGAGAACACCAGGCGGGCAGCGGAGTTCTGGATGAGCTGGAGTGGACGGGTGGCGGACGCAGGGAGGCCAGCCAGGAGGGAGTTGCAGTAGTCTAGGCGGGAGAGTACCAAGGCCTGGACCAGGAGCTGGGTGGCGTAGTTGATGAGGAAGGGTCGGATTCTTCGGATATTGCACAGGAAGAATCGGCAAGTGCGTGCCAGAGTGGAGATGTGCTGGGAATAATACTTGAGCATCTAAATTTAACTGTTATTCCACCCTTCTGCTTCATATTAGGTTACACAGAATGAGACCCAGGAGAGTCTGGTCCTGCTATAGGCTAAGCATATGTTTTTTACGTTGGTCGAACTGAGGTTCCAAAGTCGAGTTTGTATATTTTAATGTTTTGTTTTTTTGTCAACTTAAGCAAAATTTAGCAAATGTTCAATATTATTAAATTGTTAAAGATTCGGAAATTTTACTGACATTAGAACAGATGTTACTAATAAGGTCTGTGCAAAAATGAAGTAATTAAATAAACAGCAGAGATATCAGCTTTTTTCCGAGCTTCGCGGTAACTGTCAACAGAAAATGTTGACTTTGGAGTTCTGAATTTTCCGGTGTGTGATGCCAGCATTGACATTCAGGGCACGTATTGCTATTGTAAACATTTGAAATATCGTTGCTGAGCCGAGATTACACAAAGAAAAATGGTTTATTGCAAAATAAAAAGAAATTAGTTTGTGAACAGACAATGTGAATTTCACAAAACATGAAAAATAATTTCCTTGAGCAGACCCGATAGGCCTATTTCCTTTCGTGCTGTGCCTATGCTAATCATGACTGCATCACCGTTGTGGTGTGGTGAATTTGATGATTTTGTTAATCCTTATAACTGTTTAGTATTCCCACTGCTGATTATTAGCAAAAATATTTTATAGTTACTATAGAAGATCTTTGTTACTAGTAAGAAGCGATATAGAGATACAGTAATGTTGTTGACCAACTCCCCAGTAATGTTGTTGAAGCGGACACCCTGGGATCCTTCAAGAAGTTGCTTGATGAGATTCAGGGATCAATAAGCTACTAACAACCAAACGAGCAAGATGGGCTGAATGGCCTCCTCTCGTTTGTAAACTTTCTTATGTTCTTCTTCTTATGTTCTTATTACTGCTAGATATTTTCCTACACCAAGTGTAATGTGAGACGACACACTGATAAAAAGGAATATTTCTCGTTCAGTAAAACAATACTGAAACTGCTTGCTACCACCATATAAAAAAATACCAATACGTACAGCATTATATACTCCAAGCAATTTGTAGACTGGTAATAATAATAAAAACGGTAACGTTATTCGTATCTGGTTGTTGCCACGCATCATGGGCAAGCATACTGACATTCTTGAAATAGTTGTCATTTTCATATTGGAGCTTAATAATGTTATTAACCACAACCTCTGTGTTTGAATTGGAAGTACACTCTCGTTTTTACAACATTCTTAACTTGGGAGACAGCTTCAGTTTCTACTTGGCACTGGCGATTTAGCAATCTTGGTGTAAAAAAAGTCCAAACTTAATTGTCTTTTCGCAATTACATTGTACATAGCTTATAAAATTCACTCCATTTTTAAGCCTACGATTATAAGCAATGAGATTGTTAATAAGAATAATTATTTATACTACCTTTATACTATTTGTACTACCGAGCCTGGAGGTTCCTGATAATTGGGATTTATAGTGAGAGTGTACTGTAACTCATCGGACTACATTGCACCTAATAATGTGCTTTCTAAACCACAATGGCAAAGTTCGCATCACAAGCCCTGTCTCGCAGGCAAGGGGTGAATTGCAGTTTGTTTTCTGAACTTCGGGCGATTTCGTTTCTCTGCTAAAAAAAATACAGGTTGAAGGTAGTGTATAAATACTGTACTACAAATATCATTATGTAAAGTAACAACTGTGAATTACAGGAAATTTTCAAATTCATTTGCCTAGCTCCCTTAAAATCATTAGACTTATTTTAAATCTACTATTTATTTCACACTGCTTTGGTGTATTTTAATACATTTACCCCTAACTTACACAATAGAAAACCTTCTCTCGTCAAAGCAATACATCATGTCAACAGCTTCTTGGTTGTTTACTACTAGTCTAGGGTACGCCTTGTAAGGGATGTCAACTTTGCGAAGGCAAGAAATGCAAAGACTCATCAGACTACATTACGCTTTCTAAATCACTGTATCAAAGCTGACGTCACATGCCTTGTCCTCGCGCTTAAGGGCAGTGCAGTTTGTCTTCTGAACTTCGGGTGTTTCCGATTTTCGGGTGCTGTACAATCTCGGCACATTCCGCCAAGTTTTTCTAATTTGCAGAGGAACTACCGTTCATAACCTGGATAGTTGAACAGGATTTTATTCCGGTTCTGGGTTTTAGATATGATCATTAAGTAAAGTTGCTGGCAATGACGTTGTGTATAGTAGTTTGCTGCATTGCTTTGTTTGTTTATTATTCAAGTTTATTAATATTAAATCCTTGGTCTTTGTTGTAACCCTTCACCACACATGCCATCTTGAAACTACAGTCATTTGCTTTGTATTTGTAGACTATGGGAGTTGGTTTTTATATGGTTGCTTAGCAACCATGGTATGGGGATGGTAAAAGGGGGTGGCTGGGAGTTTAGGTCACTTCCGTATGCTAGCAGGAGTGAGTGTTTCTATATACCTGTGTGTTAAATAAAGAGACTGGATATAAATATTAAGATTAGTCCTTTTCTTATTTTACAAACTCTACAGTATTTAACCATAAAGTTAACCAGCTGCCCCTTATTTTTGCAATTTCCATGTCAAAAATGACACTTTTCCCTTCGGTTTTTTCATTCTTAGCCCCCAGGAAAACATTTTGAACAGTTTTCAAAACAATTGTTGCTTTATTTTTTTACCAATGCATACATTTTCATTGTTAATATGATAAAAACGACTATCGGCTTCAAGTATTGTATTTAATTGTTTCCAGGTTAAACGATCACCCATGTTGCTCAGAACATTAAAAATAAAAGGTAAATTATACATACAGTAGGATGTATTTTGTTGGTTTTGTGGATCAAGTGCTATATTTGAACACATTGCAATACTGTATATAATTATATAATTCTGAAAATGCTACTTATCAAAACAATGACTGCCTGTGAACTGTACTACATAATAATTTCCTTTAATCCGATTCGTGCTATTTTCTCAATGCAAGATATATTGTAGACATGCACAGTGCTGTATACAATCTCATGTAGTCTACGTACTGTACATTTTACCATTATGTCATTATACTGGTGAAACAGCCAAGAGGCAGTTCGATGCTCTTTTAACATTATTAACAACAGCAGCAGCAGCGCCCCCCCCCCGGGATTGAACCCACAACCCTCCGGTCAAGAGTCCAGAGCCCTAACCACTAATCCACACTGCATATACTGAAGTCTTTGAAAACAGCAGAAAAGAAAACTAAAAGCAAAATAAATGTGGAAGCAGAAAAATGAACACACGCTCATTAGACGTGAATGGTAAGCGTGTTTGCAGCGCGCTGGACCGTGGGGTAAGAGGCAGGAAGGTTTATGAGGGAAGCTACTGTATGTAGCTACCATATTTTGCATAATTATTATTTTCTTTTGGCCTGCCACACAAAATGCATTGCTTATGAAAACACGGAGTTGGGAGACTTCTGTTTTTAATAATAATATACAGTTGGCAAAACATCAGTTGCATATTTGTTACAGAAATGGGACTCAGAAGTAGAGGTGGCACAATGTATATGACGCTGCAAACTAATTTAGGCGTTAGAGAACACTATGTCAAATCCTTGGAAGCAATCAAAATAGAGAGAAAAAACCCACAAACCCCATCTAAAACCTCGAGGGAATGTGGTTTAGAAAATAAAGCCCACAAAATGGTACATTTGTTGCCAACACAACAGAATCATAGACATTGATTTTCTAATTACATGAAACTATATCAAAGTAATGTGTTGGCAAAACACCAACTAACAAGCCATGAACATAAACTGCATAAATTATGATATATGTTCACTGCACAGTTTTTCTTTTTACTTTATTTGATTGTTCCATTTACTAAACATCAAGTTTGCAAGCCTTGGCATACTTCAAGTGGATCAACTTTACCAGCAGCAATACTTAAGTCTACTCTACTTTATTGTTAGTATTATTATGGAGAAATATTTAATTGCATTTAAAATATTTTTGGAGTTTTCCCATGATTTTAAATACAAATGCAAGTATTTCAGAATATACAAATACCAAGTCAAATGCAAATTGTTCAACACAGCAAAGCACAGAACAGCACAGATACACAGCACAAACAAGAAAAGCACAGCAAAGCACAGAAGAGCACAGATACACAGCACAAACCAGAACAGAACAGCAAAGCAGAGAACAGCACAGATACACAGCACAGAATAGAACAGCACAGCAAAGCACAGAACAGCACAGATACACAGCACAAACCATAACAGAACAGCAAAGCACAGAACAGCACAGATACACAGTACAAACCAGAACAGCACAGCAAAGCACAGATACGCAGCACAAACCAGAACAGCACAGCAAAGCACAGAACAGCACAGATACACAGCACAAACCAGAACAGCAAAGCACAGAACAGCACAGATACGCAGCACAAACTAGAACAGCAAAGCAAAGCACGGAACAGCACAGATACGCAGCACAAACTAGAACAGCACAGCAAAGCACAGAACAGCACAGATAAGCAGCACACACCAGAACAGAACAGCAAAGCACAGAACAGCACAGATATACAGCACAAACCAGAACAGCACAGCAAAGCATAGAACAGCACAAATACGCAGCACAAACTAGAACAGCACAGCAAAGCACAGAACAGCACAGATAAGCATCACAAACCATAACAGAACAGCAAAGCACAGAACAGCACAGATACACAGTACAAACCAGAACAGCACAGCAAAGCACAGCAAAGCACAGATACGCAGCACAAACCAGAACAACACAGCAAAGCACAGAACAGCACAGATACACAGCACAAACTAGAACAGCACAGCAAAGCACAGAACAGCACAGATACACAGCACAAACTAGAACAGCACAGCAAAGCACAGAACAGCAAAGATACACAGCACAAACCAGAACAGCAAAGCACAGAACAGCACAGATACACAGCACAAACTAGAACAGCACAGCAAAGCACAGAACAGCACAGATACGCAGCACAAACTAGAACAGCACAGCAAAGCACAGAACAGCAAAGATACACAGCACAAACCAGAACAGCAAAGCACAGAACAGCACAGATACGCAGCACAAACTAGAACAGCAAAGCAAAGCACGGAACAGCACAGATACGCAGCACAAACTAGAACAGCACAGCAAAGCACAGAACAGCACAGATAAGCAGCACACACCAGAACAGAACAGCAAAGCACAGAACAGCACAGATATACAGCACAAACCAGAACAGCACAGCAAAGCATAGAACAGCACAGATATACAGCACAAACTAGAACAGCACAGCAAAGCACAGAACAGCACAGATATGCAGCACAAACTAGAACATCACAGCAAAGCACAGAACAGCACAGTTAAGCAGCACAAACCAGAACAGAACAGCAAAGCACAGAACAGCAAAGATATACAGCACAAACCAGAACAGCACAGCAAAGCATAGAACAGCACAGATATACAGCACAAACTAGAACAGCACAGCAAAGCACAGAACAGCACAGATATGCAGCACAAACTAGAACATCACAGCAAAGCACAGAACAGCACAGTTAAGCAGCACAAACCAGAACAGAACAGCAAAGCACAGAACAGCACAGATACACAGCACAAACCAGAACAGCACAGATACACAGCACAAACCAGAACAGCACAGAAACCATACGTTCCTAATCGTCCACTTCGATCACAGGATGCCAGGCTACTTTCCATACCAAGTATTCAGAAACAAAACTCAGGTGGTAGATGCTTCAGTTACATTGAACCGAAATTATGGAACGACTTGCCCAGTACTATAAAGGAAGCTCCTCCTGCCAATGCTTTTAAATCTCATTTAAAAACACACTTGTATAGCTCAGCTTGCGCAAGTTTTTAAAGTGATATTCTCTCGCTTCTGAATATGTA
>CM060293.1:593306-618879 GCA_030684275.1 Acipenser oxyrinchus oxyrinchus | reverse complement strand
TACTTAACAAGTTACAATGTTTGATCACCATTAATAATAAAAATATTAAGCAAATACCATTTCCTGACCAGTATTCAAATGACACCTTGCAAACAAACAATTATACAAATCTCACTGTAATGCTATTAAAACAGCATGTTATTCATTTTAATTTTATTAAAACTAGAAAATGTTCTGACAATTGCATAACTTGCAAGGAGTAAACAGGACACGGAGTTCATGCATTCTACTGCCTTTATTACGAACTGCGCAACAACTGACAATGATACCTTCAATATCCCATAGTGCCCCTGTATAACCCCACTACGGTAAGGAAGGGATGAGGGTAGACTGCCTCAACCCCTGACCTTACCCATGGGGATTATTCTGCCCCAGATAAAAGGGTACATCATTATAAGTCCAAGCGACTTGGTGCCCGCCGTTCTCGGGTAGGATACCAGCGGTCAACACTGTCTACTGATGGTGGCGGTGACATAGGTGTAGGCAGGTTGGTTGCCTGTGTCACAGTCTCTTCATACACTTGTGTGGGCGGGGCTAAAACAGTAGTTTCCTGAGAAGGTGAGCCCCTTGGCAAAGGCTGCTGGCTCAGGGTGTCATCCAGGAACAGTTCTGGACCAGCAGCTCTCGGTTCCGCAGGAGTTTCCTTTCCCAACAACAGCTGGTCTGTATGTCTCCTCCAGATAAGATTGTCTGCAGTTTTGACTGTGTACGATACAGGACCAGTCTGTGCGATGACTGTGGCAGGAACCCATTTCGGTCTGTGGAGATAGTTCCGTGCTAGTACATGCTCTTCCGGATTGAAGGCTCTGTCCTTTGCTCTTTGCTCTCTTCTCTTGACTTGGATCTCCTGTTGACGTCTCACGACTTCCTTTTCCTTAGGTGGTCTGAGAAGGTCAAAGTTGGTGCATAATGGTCTTTTCAAGAGAAGCGATGCTGGTGACGCTTTTGTGGTTGTGTGCGGTGTGTTTCTGTAAGCTAACAGAAAACTGTTCAGGCGTTGATGCAGGGTCCCTTGACTTTGTGACGCTTTTAAGGCATGCTTCATGGTCTGTACAAACCTCTCGGCCAGCCCGTTGGTCGATGGGTGGTAAGGTGCGGATCTGATATGCTGTACACCATTTACCTGGAGGAATGTAGCCAGTTCCTGCGACATGAATTGTGGTCCATTGTCACTCACAAGTTGTTCTGGGGAACCAAAATGACTGAACATTTCACCCAACTTTTCGATGGTCTTCTCAGCAGTAGTAGACCTCATAACCACAACTTCTGGCCACTTGCTATGGGCATCTACCACTACCAGAAACATTCTCTCTTCGAATGGACCAGCGAAGACGACATGTAGGCGTTGCCACGCCTCCTCCGGCCAATCCCACGGATGCAAAGGAGCAGGCTGGGGTTGGTTTCGAAACCTCTGGCATGCTAAGCATGTCTTCTCCTTCTCCTCTATGTTTCCATCCAAACCAGGCCACCAAAAGTAGCTCCGAGCGATCTCTTTCATGCGAACCATTCCACAATGGCCTGAGTGTAACTGTTGCAGCACTGTCTTCCTCAGCGACAGCGGAATAATCACTCTCCTCCCCCACAAAAGGCAACCAGACTGCACTGACAGCTCATGTCTCCTAGAAAGGTACGGTTTCAGCTCAGGTGTGTCTCCTGTCGCTTTGCCTTTGACGATTATGTCCATCACCTCAGATAGCAATGGGTCATTTCGGGTATATCTTCGTACTTGTTTTGAAGTGATAGGTGCATTTTCCACTTGTCTGAAGTAAAAGATGTCCGCTTGGCGTGTGTCTGGTTTTCCCACAGGTAATGGCAACCTTGAAAGTCCATCTGCGTTGCAGTGAAGTTCCGAC
Organism: Acipenser oxyrinchus oxyrinchus; assembly: GCA_030684275.1. Classification (NCBI taxonomy): domain Eukaryota; kingdom Metazoa; phylum Chordata; class Actinopteri; order Acipenseriformes; family Acipenseridae; genus Acipenser; species Acipenser oxyrinchus. Next base: position 617,026 of record CM060293.1, on the reverse strand, counting down.
TTACGGTATTTGATGTCGTAAGTATGTGCGGACAACAACAAAGCCCACCTTTGCATTCTGCTCGCTGGAAGTGATGGAATTCCCCTGTGCGGCCCGAAGATACTCGTCAATGGACGGTGATCTGTCAGAAGAGTAAACTTCCTCCCGAACAGATATTGGTGAAACTTGTGAATGCCGAAAACGATGCCTAGGGCTTCTCTTTCTATCTGGGCGTAGTTACTTTCTGCTTTGTTCAGTGTTCTTGATGCAAAAGTGATAGGTTTCTTCTCACCGTTTGGCATGATGTGAGACACGACTGCTCCCACGCCATATGGTGATACATCACAAGCAAGCTGTAGTGGTAGTGATGGGTCGAAGTGCGTCAGGGCCTCCGACTTCAGGAGTGTTTCCTTTGTTTTAACAAATGCTTCTTCACATTTGTCAGTCCATGTCCAGGTTTTCTCCTGACAGAGCAACTGATGTAGAGGCTTTAACATCGTTGCTAATTTGGGATAAACCGTCCGTAATAGTTCAGTAACCCCAGGAAGGAACGCAGCTGGCTGACGTTCTGAGGCGCTGGGGCGTCCAAGATAGCCTTGGTCTTGGAGGGAGCCTTGTGGAGACCTGTGGCGTCGATCACATGTCCGAGATATTCCACCGATGACTGGAAAAACTTGCATTTGTCTTTTCGAACTCGGAGTCCATAGTCCTGCAGCCTCTGTAAAGTTGCATCCAGGTTCCGGAGATGGTCCTCTTCGTCCTTCCCAGTAACCAGGATATCATCCAGGTAGCATTGAACTCCTGGCAATCCACTCAAGATTTGATCCATTGCCCTCTGGAACAACGCTGGTGCTGATGTGATTCCAAAAGGAAGACGACAGTACCTGAACAACCCCTTGTGTGTCGTAACAGTCAGCAGTTCCCTTGACTTTCCATCCACATGCATTTGCAGGTAGGCTTGGCAGAGGTCAATTTTACTGAACTTTTGACCCCCAGCTAGGCCTGCAAACAGATCATCAATGTGCGGTAGCGGATTCTGCTCGACTGACAACACAGGGTTAAGAGTCACTTTAAAATCTTCACATATTCTGAATGACCCATCCTTCTTGAGGACAGGTACGATGGGCGTTGCCCATTCACTCACACTGACCAGCTCCAGTACTCCGTCCTTCACTAGAGCGTCGAGATCCGCCTCCACCTTTGGTCTGATAGCGTAGGGTACGGGTCGTGCTTTCAGAAACTTTGGTTTGCTGTCTGGCTTAATATCAAGCTTCACGGTAATGTCTTTCATGCTACCCAGCTCACTTTTAAAAACTTCGTAATGTCTCTTTAAAATGGAGGGTAGACCTGAGTCTCCATGGGTCATCATGCGTACTGACGGCCAGCCCAGTTTGATACTCTCCATCCATGAGCGTCCCAGTAGAGAAGGGTAGTCACCTTTAACTACATAGAGTGGCAGTTTTGCAGTCTGTCCATTTAACTGAACTGTAACCTCAGTGATTCCTTTCATAGCAACAGATTCTCCAGTATATGTCTTTAACACCACGTTGGCTGGCTGAAGTGGAAGGTGTTTCAATGTCTTTTTGTATACTGTGTCTGACACGAGAGATACAGCTGCCCCTGTGTCGATCTCCATGCGCACAGGCTGTCCTTCTAGCAAGGGAGAGACCCAATAGCCGTGTGGACCTGCAGCAACCGTCAGTATGTACAGTGTAACTTCCTCATCTGATGAGTCACTCACCTCTGTTCTTTCCTGCTCCAGAGAGTGAACATGTCTCTTTTTTATCTTTGAAGGTCTCTTTTCTGTTCTCTGACTTTGACACTTTCCCTGTGCTCTTTTTGTTTCTGCACGCTCAATGTGCTCCTTTTTACCACAGCTGCGGCAATCTATGTCCTTACACCAGCATGCGGAGGCCTGATGTCCCACTTTGCCACAGCGGAAGCATGTGCCTTGCCCATTGGCCTGTCTCTGATTTTCAGTGGAAACTCTATGCACTTTCCCTGATGAGCTCAAGTTTTGAGCCTCTTTAGCTGCTAACTCCATGGATACACTAACTTCAATAGCCTTTTGCAAAGTTAGGTTGGTTTCAGTCAATAGTCTCTTTTGCGTAGCTTCACTACGTAGGCCACACACTAATCTGTCTCGAATAGTGTCATTTAGCACATCATTAAATTCACAGTGCTCTGCTAATTTTCTCAGTACAGAAACAAACACTGTCACAGTTTCTCCTTCCTCCTGATTTCGTCGGTGGAACCTAAACCTCTCAGCTATGACTAGGGGTTTTGGTGAGAAATGTCCTGCCAATGTATCCACTATTTCTTTATAGGTCTTATCACCTGGCCTCCCTGGCTGTAACAGGCTGCGTAATAAATTGAAGGTCTTTGCCCCCATAACACTCAAAAATGTGGGTACCAGTTTGTCATTAGGAATGTCATTTGCAAGAACAAAATAGTCAAATCTCTCCGTGTATGAGCTCCACTGCTCCACACTCTCATCGAACTGTCCAATGTTCCTGACAATTCCAGCCTTTTTTTTTTTTTTGTTTCCCCGTTCCTACGTCCGTCTTGAGTCCTTTCTTCTCAACCTAGACGATGCTAGCCTCTCTCGTTTCTAGCCAGCCTCATTCACGTTCGTGTCTAGCTAGCAATACACTGTGCTAACATTAGCCTAAACTGTTCACGGAAAATAAAAGTTTTACACTTTTAAAAAAAAAAACGACTTATCTTCCGAACAGAGAAGGGAACGCAGGTTCAGACTTCCTCGTCGCCAATTTGTTATATCTTGAGAGTTTCTTCATAACTTGCAAGGAGTAAACAGGACACGGAGTTCATGCATTCTACTGCCTTTATTACGAACTGCGCAACAACTGACAATGATACCTTCAATATGCGTGCAAGGACAAACGTAATATACAACAGTTGTGAAGGCTTTACTTTGTTTCACTGGATTAACTATAAAATTATACACTTTCCACGTGTGTATTTCAGGCAGAAACAGTACATAAGTAGATATCGCTTTTTTCTTTCTTTTTTTATCCCTGCCATTGTAGTTTCTTCGCAATAAACAAAGTGGCAAATGACACATTTTCATGAAGTAACAGCATTACTGGGGTTTACTTTTTCTTTTTTAAGCTGCGCATGCAAGTGAAAACTGTCAAATGTAACTTACATAAACGCTTCAAAAAATATATGTGGAAAAGGTGGCTTTGTACAAAACCCCCCCACAATTTTCGTTTATTACTCTCCTCATAACAGAAAATAGGATCACAACAAAACAAAACGTTGATCACTATACGTAGCATTTACCTTTGGCCAGTGTCTGGAAAGTGTGAAGCACTTTCGAGCGATGTGCATTACCTGCAGCTGTCTGTATCCCTCGATTCTGACTCGCTTGCCAAATCTGAAGCATCACTTTGTTGTTGTTGGTTTTTATGTTAATCTCACACATTACTTGCCATTTTAGATACAGACGTCGATTTTTGGCTTCGAATGAATGTGCAGCAATGTTTGTAAGAATATTCAGATAGTTTCACCACACTGAAGAAAATAATATTCCTACCGCTGTTTTCATATTGCACAAAGCCTTCTTTCATTGCTCGACAAATGAGGCACTAAAACTACGTGAACGGGCGGAGATTTGTGACGCATGCCAAAATGAGAGCTCATCAGAAATAAAGCTTGGCCAGTCAGCTGACTTGTTCTTCTATTAGGCTGCCAAAAAAAACGATTGTTAGGGGAAGCAAACGTATTTCCTAAATGAACAAATTATTATTAGTTTCTCCAGTACTGATGGCACAAACACTAATTATTATCACTGATTAACAGTTTTATCAGGACAGAAACACAGATCTGACCCGTGTGTGCTGGACTATAGGCTATTCAATGCCTCCCTATTTATTCAGTGAAATGAACGATCGAAAGCAACGCTACCAGGCACTGACGTCAGACAGTTATCTTTTTTGGTTCAATTTCGGTAAAACCAGGATCCCTCCGAAAATATATACCCCGTTGCACATCTACACTCCCGGGACTATGTGTATGCCAAGTGTGGTTCCTTAATTAGCAGTACTTTTTGAGATACAGGTGTATACAAAAGCGTCTTAATTTTTCTTTTTTTTTTTTTTTTTAAAAACAGCTGTTTTCATCGCCACGCTGTATCTCAAAAAGTATTTCACCAGATGCTACCCCGTTCACAGGGTTTATTGAGCCTGTCAATCCGACCCCACACACACGAGAATGTTCATGCATATCCATGGAGATTTACAAATACATACATTTCACTTTGTGTAATAAATAACTCAGCACCTTTTAGTGTTAGGAAAAACGTTGTCTTTTTTCTGGAATCGGCTACCGGGTTTGGTGTTTTTCAAATTTCAAATTTTACTTTGCAATAACAAGTTTAACGAAAAAATATTGGAAAAAACGGTTTTCTCAGCTATGGTACAAAACACGCTCTGGAAACATCCAGCGACGGGCGTTAACCAATGAGAGAGGACTGATCACGTGTCTCAAATAATTCCGAGTGACACTTCGGATGAAAGATGGGCGGTGACAGCGTGTTAGTCACGTGATATCCGCGTGTTCCCTTCTAGCAAATGATTTGATCTGTGTGAGATTCTATCTCTATTGTCGCGGAGGACGGCAGCGAGATTTACTCTGCTGGAGACGCGGGGGAGGGACGGGGGTGTCCTGCCGGAACCCCATTGTCAGGCACGGGGCAGTGGGGGGCGTTCTCCTGGGGCGCTCTGACTGTCAGCTAAGATCAGCCCGAGTGTTGTTGTTCACTCGATTTGATAAATAAAAGAGCTTTCTATTTTGGAAGATAAAAGTTGTACTCTTGGATTCTTACCGCCGCTACAATCGGGGTCCGTTTCTGTCTGCAATATTATGATACAGGTCATACTTGCAAAACTCGTATATTAATCAACGTTTTAATTTTCTTTCATGATACAATCCTACATTTTGTTAAGTGGAATGCAAAAAAATAATTAAATAAATAATAATAATAATAATAACACAGTGAGTATTTTTTTAATTGTACAATGCTCTCTTTTTAACGTTTATTTTATTTGAAGTGTTTATTCAGGTTAAAAACCAATGTTATGACTTTACTTTATGAAAACGTGTTTATGACCACGTTGTTTACTGCGAACACACAACAAGGGCAGTGATTTTTTTTTTTTTTTTAAAGTGTTGTCTACTTTGTTTTTACTTGAAATATTTACAAGATTTAACTACTGTATTGCTTTCTTTGTTTTGTAGCCACAAGGGTAAAGTAAGGCCCTTATTACTTCTGGGATATTTTAATACAGTGTTACATAACGGCTTTGATAACTTTTTTTTTTTTAAACGAATATCCGAACAAATATCTACATCTTGAATGAATATCCAAAACATCAACATTCTATGTTCGTACCAGCACGAAAAAAAATTCCAGAGTACTCATCAGTTTTTTTTTTATTTAGCACTCACAAAGATAAAGGCAAAGAACATTAGTGACTGCTACTGCTGCTCCTGATACCGGGAACCTTTGCTTGAACCAGCCCATCAACATCTGGAGCAAATGACTGGGCTGAGGATATCTTGAGTATTGAGTTAAGTTGAGAATAACATTTTGATTTGTTGATGTTCATGACGGAGAAAGATTGCAGCTTCTCAGGACACACTATTTCAGCAGCTTTTAGCAGCATTTCTTCAAAACTCTCCATCAGAAAATGGTTTTGAAGAAACAGCTATTTTGTGAACAATCACATGGCTTGCCTTAACAGCAGCATCACTTATGCTACACGCATTAGTAGACATCAATTGCTGCTTTTTTAATGACTAATTCAGAGTATTTATCTTCACGTACCGTTCCTGTATATTTATCACGTTTCTTGCCATGGTTTGCTTCACAGTGTCTTTTAATGTTGTATTATTTCACAACAGACACATGTTGCTTACAAATTGATCACATTGGCTTTCCATTCATGCCCTCAAAGAAATATTAAATTCCCCATTTCTCTTGAAACACACGGCACTCTTGTTCCACCTTTCTCTTCACAGATAAAGACACGATGACACTTGTCACTACAGAACCTTGTTCTGGTATCACTGGTGTCGTCTACTCGAACCAGCTGACGCACAGCTGTCTCACCCACGTGATCGCCGATTGACAGCAATCACAGCAACATGAAAATCTGTGTTGCTCATGCGAAGGCATGTTTGCACACGTGTTCTAAGAGGTGATGGTGAGTAAAATAATCAATATGTGCTATTTAGGGGAATGTAAATATGCTATGTATGATCATTTTTGTTAAACACAATAACTTTGAGGTTTTGGGTTCATCTTTGTATTTATAACTGTCACTCGGCCCGCGCCAAGCGCCAGGGTATCAGATCAAACGAAACGAGTTTGACACCCTGTGACAAAGAGAGAATGAATTCTTGTTTTAGATCTCCCTTCCGACCGGTGAGGGCACTGGGGAGGAGGAGCGGACATCCCCAGGGTAGGTGGAAGTCGGCCACCTGGAACGGGGGCGGAGCCGCGGTGCGCAAGGCCATCGACCCGGTCGGGAAGCGAGGTGGCAATCGCGCATTGGCTGACGGCGGTTGCCTCGCTGATCAATGGGGCGAGACGGAGCGTAGAAAAGGGGGCGTGGCCCAGTGTTCTGCTCCTTCTTGCAAGGTGCAGTGCATGTGAGAGAGAGAGAGAGAATTGAGCAGGAAAACAGAGGAAGGGGTTTAAAAGACGGGTCGTCTTTATTGCGGGAGTTTTGCGCTAACTTCTTTGTTTTTGTATTAGAGCACTGACGGGACGCTCCAGTGTATGACGGCGGAGCGATTGCCCGGAAGTGCTGTGTTTCCCGAGCCTGGATTACAAAATAAGGAAGACGGATTGTTTTGTTGTTTGTTTTATTTGGGACTGCAACCCTGTTTCTTTTTGTGTTGTCGGGTTACACATTGTTGTGTATCCTGGCATCCTTTGTTTTGTTTAAGTGCGTTTGGTGTCCAGGTCGTTAAAAAGGAAAAATAAAACCCAAACGCTTAACTGAATTGGACTGGAGTCTATTAATTACACCACACTACGCCTTTCCTGTCACACACCCCTGCTCTAAAAGGAGGCTGTGTGGCCCAGTGGTTAAAGGGCTGTAACTAGGAGGTTCCCGGTTCAAATCCCCCCCAGTCGCTTGACCTCCTTGTGCTCAGTCTCGCTGCTGTAAATGACTGCAGCTGATGCAGAGTTCACACACCCTAGTCTCTGTAAGTCGCCTTGGATAAAGGCGTCTGCTAAATAAACACATAATAATAAAGTTACAGATTTACACACATACCAAAAAAAAAAGCCTACATTAATTATGAAAATAATCTATACATTTCTCAAAGACATAATTATCAATACATTTAAAATTATATTTTGATACTTTATAGTCTCCGTTTTAAACATGCTGTATCAATAAATAACATATATGTAATTTCCTGGTTTTAATGTTCGCAGTTTGATTTTACTGAAAAAAACAACACAAGATTACCATAGGAGGCTAAAAATCGCAACCTTCTTTGAAGAGGAAGAAGACTCAAATTACATACCCTTCCTACCCAAATCCAACTGGGAACCAAATAACAACCAAGTTCCACAGGAAATCACAGAGATTATTCTTGAAGATCTAAAAACAATACACAGCCTTAACCCAGGTAACTACAAAACAGAAGACAACCTAACAGCACCAGAAAGGATAGCACTTAAGGAATTACAAAAACATACCGACATCATTTTCAAACCAGCAGACAAGGGCAGTTCAATAGTAATAATGGATAGAGAAGACTACATCTTTGAAGCCAATCTAGAACACTACAGGAAATTAGACGCACCAATTTATCTTGATTCCGCTCAGGAAATTAATAGAATAATACAAACACTAACAGACCAAAAAATAATTACTAGAAAACAGGCACACTATCTCAAGGGGGCAGACACACCCAGAGCACGCATTTTCTACATGCTACCAAAAATACACAAATCGCCAGACACATGGACTATCCCACACACCATACCACCAGGCAGACCGATAGTATCTTGTTGTTTCTCGTTTTGTGTTTGCATTTTTCTTTTTGTTTTTGTGTTTCTTGATTTGTGTTTGAGTTTTTCTTTTTGTGTTTGCGTTTTGCACTTCAGGGCCACCGTAGGTGGAGAGGGGAGGGGATTGATGACTAACTCAGCCCCCCCGGACTTTCAAAACTTGGTGCCTATGGTCCCGACACGTTTGTAGCGCGTTTCATTCATATGTTTAGCTATGTCTTGCCAGGGAAGAATTGAGGCCTACCGCAGGCATACAAGAATGTGGGTTAACTTTAAAGCAGCCGATGACATTTAAAATCCATGTTTTTTTTTACTATTAGCATACCTAGTGAATATGCTGGCGTTTTTTGGTAAGTACAGCTTTTTTTTCAAAATATTTTGACACACAGCACTGAAATTCACAATTTAAACTTACTTTGTGAACTCATATATATTTAGGCTTGCGTTATATACTTCGGGCTCTCCAGTGGTCATTGAGAGTTGGTTGGTATTAACTGAATCCTTGAGATGAAGAACTATACACGTACATTATTTTTGTCAGTAGTTTTAACACCATCTTCTTCGGACATTTAAATGCCACACAATGTGCTGCACCGGTCCATATATCAAATGACTTCTTTATGCAAGAAACACTACACTGAATAATAATGGCACGTGAGGGGGAATTGTCTTAAGCATTTAGAATATTAAATTATATATGTGGAATAGCCTAGTTCTTTGCAAAGATTCAATTGATTACAGATAAAGTAATCAATAAGTCGTGTATATTGAATGCGTTTTATTGTCTGAAATCTCCTGAAATAAACCATTTCTATGAAACTTTCAACTTTTGTGTGGATCTATTTCTTTCAACCAATGGCTTTGTTGGGGATATTTGATCACTGTTTGTAAAACGTACTGGAATTTTCTGGGCCCTGCAATACTTAAGCTAATCTATTGCTAGTTATGATGGTTTTTCTATTTTGCCACTTGTGAAGTAAGTTGGAAATGAAGTTCTGTTAATTAACACACCAGTATGCTACTGTGGGTTGTAGTTTCTTCATTATACCACTGGAGGGCACTTAAACAACAAAAAAAAACTGTACTTTTTTTTTTTTTTTTTTTGGGGGGGGGGGATAGCTAACAAAATGTATTAATGCTTTTCAAAGATGGACGTTCTGGGGAGCCACTGTGTCTCTGCTGCTTTCTATTCCTACTGAGCTCTTAATTAACAATTTGCCTAATCAGAGCTTTTTAATTACTTTTGAGAGAGTTGGGAGAGATTTCCAGTTCGTTATACAATGTTATACATGACTTGAAATTTCGATTTAAAAAAAAAAAAAAAAGTAATTAAGCAAATTATTATTTCAATGAAGTAATTGAGAGCTTGGTTGGATGAAAAAACCAGCAGACACATGGGGCCTGATTTTCCAAAGTTGGTAAAGGATTTCTTCGTGAGCAGTAGTACATGTGCTTATTAGAGTTACTGTATCATACTTGTGACTTATCTACTCAAACAACATGTTTGTAAAAAGCCCCCATAAATGATCATAATTTGAAAAAAGGCTCTACCTAATAAATTAAATTACAACTGCTGGTCTTACTCATGAGTAAGTGTTTTACCAACTTTGGAAAATCAGGCCCATTGGATCTTACCAGGACCGGATGTTGATTTAGAGAGACCTTCAGAACCTGTAGGATTGAGGCTCTCCAGGACCAGGGTTGGCTATTGCTGGTCTGACATTCTCAGTTCTTCTCAGCCCTGGTCCTGGGGCCTCCCTGTGTCTGCTGGTTTTGTGTTCCAACCAAGCAGCTCTCAGTGACTTCATTGAACTAAAAATGTGCTTAATTAGCCTAGACTTCATCTGGTTTAACTTTACAAGTTCCTTATACAATTTTATACTTAACTTGAAATATCCAACTGTTGAAAATAATTTTTAAAGCTCCGATTGGGCAAACTGTTAGTTAAATTAAGGATTCAGTTGGAATTACAGTGAAGGCTGCGTGTGACACCACAGCATGGTAACCAAACCATCTCATTCGCTACAAACCAACTTTCACTCACACAGTCTCTCACACACACACTTTCCCAAATGAAACAGGACGACAGTTTGAATGCAGGCGTTTATTAAGCAAATGAACCCCTAGTACAGCAAGTACAAGAGTGTAGGATCCAGACTGCAACCCAAACTGCAGTGTGGCAGAGTGAAGGCAGGACTGCGGCTCTTTATTGGCTGCCTCTGCAGAAAAAACAAAAAATAGTATTAGAAATCAAATAACGAATTGATAAAACAGCTGTGCAGAAATGCCCAACACACAATACACATGGCTGGTTTTCTGACGACTTTTCTCCTCTCCTTTAACAACTGAAGCGATGCCTCTTAACTCTCCGTTGCCTTTTTCTGTGACACAATTAAATGGACCATCATCTAAACGTTACTTTGTTTCACTTTAATTTAAAAGCAGAACAAAGAAACTGAAACAAAACATTTCAAAACTGCTGGAAAAACATTGCAATCGCCACTCTGCATAAACTGATATTACAAAAAAGCACAATGTTTGGGGCTCTGGAAGTGCAGCAGGGTGCTATAGCCCTATAGCCTGGAGATCACTGCTTCCAATCCAGGCTCTGCTATTGCCGACTATGGTCAGGAGTTCCCAGGGGCGGTGCATAATTGGCCCGAGCGCTGCCCAGGTGGTGAGGGTTTAAGTCGGCAGGGTAATTCTTCTCACCACTGCGCACCAGTGACTCCTGTGGAAGCCAGGCACCTGCCTGCGGGTTCGCTGGGTTGTCGGTGGAACAGAGAGAGTGTGTGTGTGTGTGTGTGTGTGTGAGTGTGAGATTGTCTTGTTATTGACGTGTGGATGTTTGTGTGTTAATAGTTCACGTTCGGAATCTGGGGGTTTGTGCACATGGTGGGAGGAAGGTACACTGTTTGAGAGAGGGTTGTGAAGTATTGTGTTAGAGAGGTGTGTTATTGTTATTTGTATTGTATATATAAATATACTTAAAATGACCAGTTCACCTCTGGGTCTGTCCCAATGAAGAACTAGGAATTTCTGTAAAGTGACAGTTTGGCACATTATGAGCCATTTTCTGATGATACATTAATAGTGAAAAACTAAGACATTCTGTTGCAATATTAAATAGGTTAGCAATTAAATAATATGATGTTAATTGTGCAAATGACTAAATAACAGAAAACAGAATTAAAATACAACTTACAGCTGTTGAAGCCTTTTAGTGTGAAGAAATAAAAAAAGAAGATTGAATTAGTTTACAAACCACTTCTGAGATGCTTTGCATGAGGTCTGTATAACAGAGATATCAATATAGTTAAAGGCAGGGGCTAGTGAAATGAAGAATAGTTACCCTACACCTGCATGCAGCGTGGCTAATAAAAGCTGATTGCATTGTACAGTACAGTCTTATTTCTATCATTTTACACATGGATTTGCCTGCTGCTCATTACATGTAATTGCCTGACACTTTGGAATTGATTTTGTAGTACATTATATTGTTTCTCCACTCAGTCCTCATTGATCTGACCTATCAGGCACTGAGTGGTTTTGCATTGGGTCGGTGTCATTTTTACACACTTTTTTTCACTGTACCCAATTAACATAAATAAGTGGAGAAAACAAATTAACACTAATCTGAACACTAGAACCACTGCGTTTATACAACCAGATTTAAAAACACATTGTAATGGAATGAAACCAATCAGATTGAAGTTATTCAGGCGCATCATAGATCTCCACAAACAAAACCAAAAAGTGCAGTATAACAAAGCATGTATAAGCAACCGAAACTGCGTTTATATATGTCCATTTTGTCATAAACGCATTAGTACAGATATATTAAAATCGAAATGACCCACATAAATACACATTTAAACAGAATGGGGTTTACAAGCACAACAGCAAATACCTGCTTGTAACGCTGCCTTTGCTCCATTTGCTACCATTGCACTCACTGACTTCAGCTTTGCACTTTTCTTCTGTTAAGTTCTATGACTAGTTGCAAAATATAATTTCTTGAAGTATAAAGGAATATACTGTACTTGAGATTGAGAATAGTGTTGATAGGTGCGAGATCAAAATACACAATAAACACAATGCCATCTACCTGCATGCAAACCTATGCCCTTTCGATTATGTCTGTATTGTAGCAGTGGAGTTGTACTATACCATGTACCAAGGACATACATTTGGACACAGGTATGGTATACTGTTTATCGTGCTTTAAATGTAATCATTTCAATACATCACGTTCACAGTGCCTATTAATAAATAAAATATAAAAAAATAGATTGACAAAGCACCGTTCAGAATCCTTTATATAAATCAGGAGAATTCATTGAACACTTACTGGCATGGTGAATACACTTGACTAAAATGAGTTGAAACACAAAAATACATTTGGACGATGAGAATCACACATGGGAATTCAAAAAGGGGCGTGTTTCTATGTAAAGTACACATTCGAGATATCCATTCGAGGGCATTCTCCTAGTGGAATTTGAAATGGAAGCCTATGGAGTGAGAGTACTGACAAAAACATTTGAATGCGTAAAAATATTTTCTATGAATCAAAAAATATGAGTACACAATAAAAATAAATAAGACTACGAATCAAAAAACATGACCTACGAATCAAAAGCATCCTCATCGATTGTTCCCACCATCAACAATCTAAGCCTGTGACCTCTGGGATGTTTTTGTGACAGTGATTTCACGCTCCATTCCGACTCGCAGCTTTTCTGATTCGTAGTCGTAGCGGCTTTTGATTCGTAACCATATTTTTTTTATTCATAGTCATATTTTTTTTATTCATAGTCATATTTTTTTAATCACTCATAGTTACGAGTACAAAATATTTTTCCGTATCCAAATCTTTTTGACTGTAATCTCACTCCATGGAAACCGGAGAATCGCTGTTTGAACAACCTCGAATACACATTGAATGTCAACATTGCCAAGCTGGATTCAATGAAGTGCTCTTTGCAAGTTTAAATTGAGGTGGTAACAACAGGTTTTCTTCTGTTTAAATGCTCTCTCTTTATTAATCTTGTATTCCTTATTTAGATTATTTCGATTTCTGCATCGTAAAAACTGATATTAGGATTAGATACTCTTTTATAATAAATTTAGGCTTATTGGGAGATATGAGGTTTTGACATCCATTTTCTTCTCTGATTTATTACAGTAAACAGTTTTGAGCCTTTCCTGAAAAAAATCATTGATTTGACACAAGGATTTGTCACGACATCAGCGCTAGCCATTGTGCGTTCATATGCATTTGTTTTGGTGCTAAGTAACATACCTGCAATTTTAACCTTCATTGTTAGCATTCTGACAAGTTGTTACATTTTAACAGTTTGTTTATCTCTGTGGGATACTTTTTGATCACATCATCATGACTTATGCAGCTGCACAAAATTTGCTCTTCATGACCGGCCATTTTGAGGTAGTGTTTTGAAAAAGAATAGGGCACACTACCTTCAAAACAAGACATGAATTGTTCTGTTCTTGAATAAGTCAGCATGGAGCTGTTTACTGTGTGAATCTGGACTGAAGAAGTTGTTGTTGGAAATACTCGAGCCAGCCAATTCAATGCAGAGAACTCAGTGTTGCTGCGGAGCAAAGTCAGCTCATTCTATTCAATAGTTCAGGAAGAGAAAACTAGAAGAAGCAGTTTGTATTCATAAAAGAAGATTTTCTTACCAAATTTTTTTTTAATTTCTGCTGTATTGGGGGAGAATAAAGAGAAGAAAGATATCAGTCACAGCAGATGAATTGAGTATTGTGGTAGTAACACTGTTAGGATCTGTAACAGTAAACTCCCAATTCAATTCCACACAGGGAGGTCTGATTCATAAAACTAAAACAGCTAGTCAGCATGGTGGCTTGTTATTGCTGTAGCTCTCTTATGTAGGAAACAATTCAATATTCAAGCAGTTTGTTTATCTCTGTGGGATATTTTGTACGGTGGCCCTGAAGTGCAAAACACAAACACAAAAATAAAAACGCACACACAAAAAGAAAACATACACATAAAAGAATATTTTCTTACCGGCATTAATGGCACTTTTTACTGTATTGGGTGAGGGGGGGTGGGGGGGAATAAACAGAAGAAAGATATCAGTCACAGCAGATGAATTGAGTATTGTGGTAGTAACACCTGTTAGGATCTGTAACAGTAAACTCCCAATTCAATTCCATACAGGGATGTCTGATTCATAAAACTAAACAAACAATCCTAAACAGTAGGACCTAGTGCAGCTTGCTTTGAACATGTGTAGCCTGTTTTACTCTGAAGTGTGTGTTCTGGTAACATGCATTTTATTAAGGATTTAAAAATATATTTAAACAACAAGACTGACGTGTTTCATATCTGTTGTGTAATAGTTTTTAAACATTGCGGTTTCTAGATAATCTGGCCAATTCAATGCAGAGAACTCAGTGTTGCAGAGCACAAACAGCGCATTCTATTCAGTAGTTCAGGAAGAGAAAACTACATAAGCAGTTTGTATTCTTTAAAAAATGATTTTCTTACCGGCATTCTTCAAACCGTCTACTGTATTGGGGGGAGGGTAGTGGGGGGGTGTGGCAAAGTGCCCCCCCTGTGTATTATATGTTACGTGTTGTGTGTAAATGTTGGTGTATAGTCATTGGTACACGGGATATAAACGGGTCTGTGTTTCACGTGTGATTTAAAATGTAGATTTGTATTTAGGCACGAGGATGGCACAAATCACTTCACGTGCTGGTTAAAATGTAATGTGTGGTCACGGGAGTACACTTAATTAATTCACGTGCAGTTGTACTGAGATTCCAATTGAATGATTGACTAGCAATCGAGTCTCGGTACAACTGCATAAAAGCTGCATGTTTTCACTCACTCGGGGTGGTGTGTTCAGTGAGTGGAGAACGGGATTGGAGACGGAGGTAATTGTTAATTGTAAAGTTAAAGTAGAAGCTCACCGTGTTTGTCTGTGTAGTTCGTTTTGTTTGTCTATTTATTTTGGCGCAAGTGCCGTGTCCTGTGTTTTTGTGTTACAACTGTTTATTTTCTGTCTGTTTATTCATTAAATGCTGAACGAAAGCATTCGCCCAGCTCCACCAAACTCCACCTCTCTCTGTCGTTTATTGTTCCTGCTTCTGCCGTGACGTCACCGCCCAGTCATCCTGTCACAGGGGGACAAACAGAAGAAAGATATCAGTCACAGCAGATGAATTGAGTATTGTGGTAGTAACACTGTTAGGATCTGTAACAGTAAACTCCCAATTCAATTCCATACAGGGATGTCTGATTCATAAAACTAAACAAACAATCCTAAACAGTAGCACCGAGTGCAGCTTGCTTTGAACATGTGTAGCCTGCTTTACTCTGAAGTGTGTGTTCTGGTAGCATGCATTTTATTAAGGATTTAAAAATATATTTAAACAACAAGACTGACGTGTTTCATATCAGCTTCCCTCACCTCACTTGCGACATTCTCTTGAATAAGCTGCCGAATTGTATCTATAACTGTATTACAGTTGTATGCAAAAGTTTGGGCACCCCTGGAAAAAATGTAAGTTACAATGAATCTTTCAGTGAACAGAAGTTGACCTGACCTGATATTTTTCTTGGTCTTCCAGATCTTGCCTTGACTTTAACCGTTCCATTTAACTTCCATTTCTTGACAATGTTTCTGACAGTTGAAATTGCTAGCTGGAAGCGTTGAGAGAGTTTTTTATAGCCTTCTCCTGTTTTGTGAAAGTCAATTATCTTCATTTTCATGTCCTCAGACATCTGCTTAGAGGAGCTCATGGTTGTTGAAACCATGCAGAACAACCATCACAGTCTGACAGATTAGAAGGTATGAAGTTACTTCAGAGTAATAGTTCAACACTGGAATTGACTTCACCTGACTAATTGAAGCCCGAACGAGTGAATCAGCCTTTCTGGGCCTTAGTAATCATCTAATTAAGAATGGTCCAAAAGGGTGCCCAAACTTTTGCACGCGCCATGTTCACTTTTGTTTATTATTTTGAATCTGTAATAAATGCAAATAAATAGTAATCCTGTATTAAAATTTGCAGAAAGGTGTCACTTTGTACCATGTAGAGGTCAGGTCAATTTCTGTTCACTGAAAGATTCATTGTAACTTACATTTTTGCCAGGGGTGCCCAAACTTTTGCATACAACTGTAACTGTTGTTTTAGAGAACAAAGTTATTAACGATCCTCTTTCCTTTCCTCCTGAGGAATGCAACATCTTGCTTTTTTCTATGCATTCGTTTACGTGTTCTTGCAGACAAACTTCGTACTTGCTAAGAAGCAGAACAAACTCCAAAAAATGGCCCTGATCTACAGAACTGTCCTCTAAAGTGTACGCAGCCTCTGATTTGTTTCCCCTATAGATGAGTCCGCGCTTGCCTATCACTTTCACAATGTCTATTACCCGCTCTAGTACTTGCCATCTCTTTCGCAATTGTTCATGGTGGACAGACATTTGGTTATGAAGCAGTAAACTGTTGATATCTGCGCTGCTGGCCTACAAAAAGTATGCTTCTGCACTGTGCATTACACTTTTTTCGAGTTCTTCTGTTCTCTGATGAACATGTCTCCAGTCTTTCATTACTTCAATGAACAGATTTGATACAGAACTCTTAGAAAATGCCAGACAGACTTGGCAAAATAGGGCATTTTGTTCTTCGCAGTATGTCAGCCACTTGCGGTTTGTTCCATCCTTACGATTGACAGCTTTCTTTATTACAAGATCACTGGTGTTTTGATTTGGGTGGTAATTAAAAAACAAAGTGAGTTGCCTTTAAATGAAATCAGACGGAGAGCTGGTTTCATTTAAATCCTGCATTATTTTACCCCCCCTGTTCTGGCAAGCTTTCCTCAACAATAATACTCACATCTTGCCTAGGCGCTGGATCACCTGTTAACTCCACCGATTTTCACTCAGAAACAGGTAACTCTTTTTCACTTACGTGAGCAATTTGTATTTCAGAGTCATTTTCTTGAGCGGATGTTTTCTCTTCACTAGGTCCAGGAATATTCTGACTCGGTGGACCATGAGGACAACAGAACAAATCAGTAATTTTTTTTACATTTTTCGGCATTGGCTTCTAGTCTTTTGTTTTTTTTCTCTGATTTTCTCAGCTCCCCCGTTTCTTTTTTTGGGGAGTTTATTCTCCATGTTTGTGACAGTGTTCAAAGTTATCAGTTGAGTTGTTTTTATCAGCCGGCGTCGCACATTTGTTTATAACGGAAATCTGCACTCTGCCATCATTAAACTATTTAACTATTTAAATGATAGTAGGCTACTAACAGTACATGATAAAATGACGCTTGATCTGGATAGTAAACAAAATATACAGCAGAGACGTATGCACATCCTGCACAGTGTAGACAGTTATCTAGAAACCAGAATGTTTAAGAACTATTACACAACAGATATGAAACACGTCAGTCTTGTTGTTTAAATATATTTTTAAATCCTTAATAAAATGCATGTTACCAGAACACACTCTTCAGAGTAAAGCAGGCTACACATGTTCAAAGGAAGCTGCACTAGGCCTGCCTCAGTTCATTTTGCACCCATCCTGGAATCACCCCCTATATTCTGTAGTTCATGAAGAGAAAACTAGAAGAAGCAGTTGTATAAGGGCAGCAGTGTAGAGTAGTGGTCAGGGCTCTGGACTCTTGACCAGAGAGCCATGGGTTCAGTCCCAGGTGGGGGACACTACTGCTGTACCCTTGAGCAAACAGGTACTTTACCTAAGGCATGTTTACACTGGTCTGTATCCATCTCATCCTGGACTTCTAGAAAACATGTTTCAATTTTGTTTTGTTTTTTTGGTATTGGAAAATGTGTTACCCCCATTTTCTTACTGATTTCGTTTTTTTTTTTTAAGAACCTGTCTCACCGCTGCAACACCCACAGGGAGAGGCAAAGACAAGCACACTTTAGCAAGCGTCCTCCGAAACGTGATTCAAGCGGTCAGGCCTCCCCCTTCTCTTTCACACTTTAAGCCAACAGTGAAGCCAACCAGACCTGTCGCATCGAAGGACTAACGCAGATCCGGTGAGACTTGAGCCCTCAGTAAATATAATGTATGCCTTTTACTGTTTTAATCGAAACACCCTGAACTCACGAAATCCTCTCTTCACACTATAAATAGCCTCCTGTTGGGACAGAGTCTCATCCTGGATGCTTCTTGCCTCTGAGAGAGAGAGAGAGAGAGAGAGAGAGAGAGAGAGAGAGAGAGAGAGAGAGAGAGAGAGAGAGAGAGAGAGAACTTGTTTTTTTACATTGACAATGTTTTTGTCATGGGATATAATAATAATAAAGCATTACATTACACAGTTACAGGATGACCATTAATTAAGGTTTAAATGGAGGGAGACAAATGGAAAATCTAAACCCAAAATGCTGGGGTCAAATGATGGAGCAAATATAATGTATGCCACCAGTGTACTGTTTCAATTCAAATGCAGTGAACTCACCCAGTTCGCTCTTCAGCGCTGACACAAAGGCCATAGCTTCCTGGTCGGACAGGCTTTCATCCTGGATGCTTCTTGCCTCTGCGACAGAGAGAGGGAGGCATTACAGATTATGGTACACTGATGCTACATGACAGCCCTATCATAGTAAAAGAAATAGTACCATAGTACAGTGTTGGAACTAGTGCGCAGGACATTGATAGTAGTGCAGTGGTGTCCAATCTTGGTCCTGGAGAGCCCCCCCCCCAATCCTATGTAATGCAGTGTGTCTCCAATCCTAAATTACTTAATTGGATCAATAATTAGTTCACTTAAGTAATTTAGGGCACACCTGGAACAAAAGCCAGGAGGGACACCAGCCCTCCATTGGACATCACTGTAGTACAGGACATGTATATTTATCATAGCATTGTGCATTAACACTGGCCCTTGTTCCTAATCCAGTTCATGTGTATGGGTCACTTGTATAAGGGCAGCCCCTTTAAAAGAAAGGATGTTTTAAAGCCTATAGAGAAATGCAGAGGTGTGAAAAAGTCCTTACCTGGGGCCAGCAGCACGGCGGAGACGATCACAAAGAGCAGGCAGAGGGTCTTCATTGTGGATGCAGCAGGTAGAAGGTTCTGAGCTTCTGTGTTGATCCTCTCAGTAACACCCTGGGTATTTATGCTAGTTGGCATTCAAATTCACTGCTGTAACTGTCTTATCTTTTTGGCAAGAGGACTGAGTTTTATTGTAAACCACATTTGCACAAATATCATGGTAATAGTGCACAATGAATGACTTATTTTTTTGTGATCAAATGTATGAATGACTATTCTTGAAACCTATCTGTCCTTGAATATTGAATACTGATAGGGCTTCAGAGTCATATAAATTCTATAAAAGGATAATTTAGAACTATATATAATTTATATATGACACCTTTCTTGGCGTAGTCGGCAATAATTCAGTGTAAATATAATTCAGATAAATAAAGAAGTCCTGCAGAGTGACTGCGTACAACTACAAAACTCGATAAGTAATAAAGTGTTGAAAAAAATAAGCAAATGTGTACATTTTTTATTTTTTGATCACGTAGCTGGCTATGCTGCATTGCTTTCGGTGTGATGGAAAATAGGTTGCAGGACAGTATGTCTTTTTTGGTTACCAATTGCTTGATAGTATAGTATTTTATTTTTCCTTTTTAAAAGAGTATAAAGCTGCAAGGATTTTAATGAAAAAGTTTTTGCCCGCTGTATTGAGCACATCATGCAAAGCATGAGGAGGCAGCTGTGTTCCCCAGGGAACTCCATAGGCACGCATTGCAGAATGAAGTAAAATAAAAGTGCCTGGTAAATTATAACACAGTTGTAGATCTTGGAATGTGCAGAGATAGTTGTCTTTAGTAACATTCCCCAAAGTATGTATCCCCTTATTACTCCACTGAGGAAAAACAAAAGGGCGGCCGTCTGACTGAAGCACAGTATTGTGAAGAATAGGTGAATGGATATGCCATTTTTTTCTAAATTTAGTGTGCTTTTCCACCAATTGCCAAACTGTAGTCAAATAGGACACTATAGGTCCAAAGTGCAGCTTGCATTGCCTGAGGGGAATGCCAGAGTACACCAAGTCATGCAGCCTGTGTAGAGAAACCAAATTCTCTTCTAGCAGCCGCCATGAGACGACAAGAGCATTTGTATAAAACCATACTGTGGTTGCTCGGAGTGCGAATGACCAAAAATAGTATTTGAAATTTGGTACAGACAAACCTCCTGAGGGTTTCTCGTGCTGTAAAGTATAACATTTGATCCGCGGGAGGTTCCCTCTCCACACAAATTGAAAGATCGGCAACTGCAATTTATCCCATTATCTAGGAGGAGGAGGGAGAGATGAAGCATCGAACTGAAAAAGTTAATATGTGGAAGTATGTTCATTTTATTACAGAACCACGGGCCTGGAGAGCCCCCCCCCCATCCTATCTAATACAGTGCGTCTCCAACCCTGCACCTGCGAGTTTGCTGGGTTGCTGGTGGAACCGCGTTTCCTCCAACAGCGCGACAGGTCTGGTTGGCTTCGCTGTCGGCTTGCAGTGTGAAAAGAAGTCGGCTGACAGCACGTGTTTCGGAGGACACTCAGCTGGGGCTCCAGTGTGGCGCATCCAATAAAGTTACTCACCGGAGTGCAGCATGCGCCCTGCAGCCCTAAAGGAGATCGCTGGTTCAAACCCGGGGCTATGGCTGGGTGCTCCCGGGGGAGGGGTGCAGCGCACAATTGGCTGAGTGCCCACTGGGCAGGGAGGGCTCAAGTCGACTGGGTAATCCTTGTCCCAATAAGGAAAACGTGTAAAGGTTTGAGAAAGGCATTACGAAAGGTACAAAATCACAGAGTGGTTTCTTTTTTTGAAACATTCTCAAAGTTGTTAAGTAAATATAACAAACTAAATCAATTATCAGCACGCATGCACGCACATGCACACACACACACACACACTGAGACACACACATACACACACACAGACACACATACACACTGAAACACACACACAGAGACACACACACACAGACACACACACACACTGAGACACACACACAGACACACACAGACACACACACATGCAGACACATGCACACACACAGAGACTGAGACACACACTAAGACACACACACACACACACTGAGACGCACATACACACACAGACACACATACACACAAAGACACATACACAGACACACACACAAAGACACACACAGACACACACACATGCAGACACATGCACACACACAGAGACTGAGACACACACTAAGACACACACACACACACACTGAGACGCACATACACACACAGACACACATACACACAAAGACACATACACAGACACACACGCAGAGACGCACACACACAAAGACACACAAACACACACACACACACACACATCTATATTACCAAGTGGGGTCTATGATTCTCCACCAGCCAAGTGGGGACCATAAGTTCCCACCATTTTCATAAAACACAACATACATAAAAAATTTTATTTTAAGCTGTATATTGAAAAAAATTGTCAATTATTTTTTTTAATGTTTTAAAAAAATATCAGCCAAGTGGGGACTTTAACCACGTTTACCCTACAAAGTGGGGACCAGCCCAGGCTGCAGTGGGACTGTGTCTGAGCCTGCAGCCACACAGAGCCCTGCTCTTCACACCCATTGTGTTTCTCACCATAAGCATTTTGTCCCAACTTAGCTCTCAATTACTTAATTGAACTAAGAATTTGCTTAATTTGAATTTTTAAATTGTTTAGTTTTATTAAAGTTTGGAGAATTCAAGTTCCTTAACAACTTTATATGTAACTTAAAATCTGTCTAAAAGAATTAAAAAGCTCTGATTAGGCTAATTCTAAGTACAATTAAGGGTTTAATTAAATATTTAGAGCTCGGTTTGGACAAAAACCAACAGACACAGGGGTACTTGAGGCCTGGAGTTGGGAACCACTGCTCTAGATAACAGTATCCTTGTAACTGATTAGAACATTTAAAAATTGTTAATTATTAAAAACAGTGTGAAAAGAAGTCGGCTGACGGCACGTGTTTCGGAGGACACTTGCTACGTGCAGCATCTTTGTAAGGGCATGTATGACCATGAAAAGAAAAAAGCAGTACATATATGTAGCTAGATTCAGTTTTTATAATATTTTATAGGTCCTGTTTTTATTTTTACTCACGTCCATAAAAATAAAATAAAAAAATAAGGCAAAGAAAAAAAAAGGCAAATTTATTATTATTTGTTTAGTTAGGGTTAGGGTTAGGGTTTAGTGTTAGGGGTTAGGGGTTAGGGGTTAGGGGTTAGGGGTTAGGGTTAGGGTTAGGGTTAGGGTTAAGGGTTAAGGGCTAGGGTTAGGGTTAGGGTTAGGTCTAGGGTTAGGGCTAGGGTTAGGGTTAGGGTTAGGGCTAGGGTTAGGGTTTAGGGTTTAGGTTTTTGGGTGAGGTTTTTGGGTGAGGGTGAGGGTGAGGGTGAGGGTGAGGGTTAGGGTTAGGGCTAGGGTTATGGTTTAGGGGTGAGGGTGAGGGTGAGGGTGAGGGTGAGGGTGAGGGCTAGGGCTAGGGTTAGGGCTAGGGTTAGGGTTAGGGTTAGGGCTAGGGCTAGGGTTAGGGTTAGGGCTAGGGTTAGGGTTAGGGTTAGGGTTAGGGTTAGGGTTAGGGTGAGGTAGGAACTTTGTTTCCCTGAGAACTCCACACTTGGTTGATTTTTCAGGGAAAGAAAGATGCACTGGCCATCTGGCTCTTTTTGGATTAATTTCTTTGTTTGTTTTGTTTTGGATCTCCTTTTCTAGTGTCGGTCTATCGTGGAGTTTCTAATGTTCAGGCCTAGCGGGAAAGTTGTTTGTAGTTTGTTGATCCAGTCTTTTTCTCTCCATTTCCTTTCTCCGATTGTCCAGTTCTGGTTCCTCTCCAGCCCTGTAATTTTCAGAGATTCCAAGTTGTGTTGTAGAAAGTGTGCTACAAGAGGTGTTTGTGATTCTTTTTTGTGTTTGATATTATAGATGTGTTGTGTTAGTCTTACACAGATAGTGTTGCCTGTTTCACCAATGTAAATGATTTTGCATGTATCGCATTGTATTGCGTAGATGCAGTTCCTGCTGTTTTGTGTAAAGGTTTGTGGAATGTTGTATGTGATGCCTGTGGATTGGCTCCGGAGTGTGGAAAGTTGCTTGAAGTGTTGTGATGCTTTTGTTGGTTTGCGATTAAGTGAAGGCAGTTTACTGGACACTAAATAGTTGGTCAAGTTTTTGTTTTTCTGTAGGCTGAGATTATCTTGTGTCCTGTAAGCAGGTTGGTGTCTTGTAATTTGTTGGTTAGGTTTTGCTTTATCTGTGAATTAGCTGCCACACTAAAATGTGAGTAGGTAGTTATAAGTGGAATAATCTTTTGTTGTCTCTAGGCTTTTGTTCTAAGAAGGTTTTCCTTATTCCTCTGAGGAAGGAACAGGAGTACCCCTTTGCTTGAGTGCTGTGAATAAGACTTTGGTAGCTGCCTGGAAGTCAGTATGTTGTGTGCAAATTCTGTGGAATCTGAGTAGCTGTGATTTTATTAAACCTCTAAATGTGTGTTTAGGGTGATAGCTGGTTTTGTGTAGTAGAGTGTGTGTGTCAGTTTCTTTAAAATATACTTTGGTGTCTAGTTGGTGTGTTTGTGAAAAATGTGGTCCTTTGTAAGTGGTGGTG
>CM060293.1:580806-588306 GCA_030684275.1 Acipenser oxyrinchus oxyrinchus | reverse complement strand
AGGGTTAGGGTTAGGAGTTAGGGTTAGGGTTAGGGTTAGGGTTAGGAGTTAGGGTTAGGGTTAGGGTTAGGGTTAGGGTTAGGAGTTAGGGTTAGGGTTAGGGTTAGGGTTAGGGTTAGGGTTAGGGTTAGGGTTAGGAGTTAGGAGTTAGGGTTAGGGTTAGGGTTAGGGTTAGGGTTAGGGTTAGGAGTTAGGGTTAGGGTTAGGAGTTAGGGTTAGGGTTAGGGTTAGGGTTAGGGTTAGGAGTTAGGGTTAGGGTTAGGGTTAGGAGTTAGGGTTAGGAGTTAGGGTTAGGGTTAGGGTTAGGAGTTAGGGTTAGGAGTTAGGAGTTAGGGTTAGGGTTAGGGTTAGGGTTAGGGTTAGGGTTAGGAGTTAGGAGTTAGGGTTAGGGTTAGGAGTTAGGGTTAGGGTTAGGAGTTAGGAGTTAGGAGTTAGGGTTAGGAGTTAGGGTTAGGGTTAGGGTTAGGGTTAGGAGTTAGGGTTAGGGTTAGGAGTTAGGGTTAGGGTTAGGAGTTAGGGTTAGGGTTAGGGTTAGGAGTTAGGGTTAGGGTTAGGAGTTAGGGTTAGGGTTAGGAGTTAGGAGTTAGGGTTAGGGTTAGGAGTTAGGGTTAGGGTTAGGGTTAGGAGTTAGGGTTAGGAGTTAGGGTTAGGGTTAGGGTTAGGGTTAGGAGTTAGGGTTAGGGTTAGGGTTAGGAGTTAGGGTTAGGGTTAGGGTTAGGGTTAGGGTTAGGAGTTAGGGTTAGGGTTAGGAGTTAGGGTTAGGAGTTAGGGTTAGGGTTAGGGTTAGGGTTAGGGTTAGGAGTTAGGGTTAGGGTTAGGAGTTAGGGTTAGGGTTAGGGTTAGGAGTTAGGGTTAGGGTTAGGAGTTAGGGTTAGGAGTTAGGAGTTAGGGTTAGGGTTAGGGTTAGGAGTTAGGGTTAGGGTTAGGGTTAGGAGTTAGGGTTAGGGTTAGGGTTAGGGTTAGGAGTTAGGGTTAGGAGTTAGGGTTAGGAGTTAGGGTTAGGGTTAGGAGTTAGGGTTAGGGTTAGGGTTAGGGTTAGGAGTTAGGGTTAGGAGTTAGGGTTAGGGTTAGGGTTAGGGTTAGGAGTTAGGAGTTAGGGTTAGGGTTAGGAGTTAGGGTTAGGGTTAGGAGTTAGGGTTAGGGTTAGGGTTAGGAGTTAGGGTTAGGGTTAGGGTTAGGGTTAGGAGTTAGGGTTAGGAGTTAGGGTTAGGGTTAGGGTTAGGGTTAGGAGTTAGGGTTAGGAGTTAGGGTTAGGGTTAGGGTTAGGGTTAGGAGTTAGGGTTAGGGTTAGGAGTTAGGAGTTAGGGTTAGGGTTAGGGTTAGGAGTTAGGGTTAGGAGTTAGGGTTAGGGTTAGGGTTAGGGTTAGGGTTAGGGTTAGGAGTTAGGAGTTAGGGTTAGGGTTAGGGTTAGGGTTAGGAGTTAGGAGTTAGGGTTAGGGTTAGGGTTAGGAGTTAGGGTTAGGGTTAGGAGTTAGGGTTAGGAGTTAGGGTTAGGGTTAGGGTTAGGAGTTAGGGTTAGGAGTTAGGGTTAGGAGTTAGGGTTAGGGTTAGGGTTAGGAGTTAGGGTTAGGGTTAGGGTTAGGAGTTAGGGTTAGGGTTAGGGTTAGGGTTAGGAGTTAGGGTTAGGGTTAGGGTTAGGAGTTAGGGTTAGGGTTAGGGTTAGGGTTAGGGTTAGGAGTTAGGGTTAGGGTTAGGGTTAGGAGTTAGGGTTAGGGTTAGGGTTAGGAGTTAGGGTTAGGAGTTAGGGTTAGGGTTAGGAGTTAGGGTTAGGAGTTAGGGTTAGGGTTAGGAGTTAGGGTTAGGGTTAGGGTTAGGAGTTAGGGTTAGGGTTAGGAGTTAGGGTTAGGGTTAGGGTTAGGGTTAGGGTTAGGGTTAGGAGTTAGGAGTTAGGGTTAGGAGTTAGGGTTAGGGTTAGGGTTAGGGTTAGGGTTAGGGTTAGGAGTTAGGAGTTAGGGTTAGGAGTTAGGGTTAGGGTTAGGGTTAGGAGTTAGGGTTAGGAGTTAGGGTTAGGAGTTAGGGTTAGGGTTAGGGTTAGGAGTTAGGAGTTAGGGTTAGGGTTAGGAGTTAGGAGTTAGGGTTAGGGTTAGGGTTAGGAGTTAGGGTTAGGAGTTAGGGTTAGGAGTTAGGAGTTAGGAGTTAGGGTTAGGAGTTAGGGTTAGGGTTAGGAGTTAGGGTTAGGGTTAGGAGTTAGGGTTAGGGTTAGGAGTTAGGGTTAGGGTTAGGGTTAGGGTTAGGAGTTAGGGTTAGGAGTTAGGGTTAGGAGTTAGGAGTTAGGAGTTAGGGTTAGGGTTAGGAGTTAGGGTTAGGGTTAGGAGTTAGGGTTAGGGTTAGGAGTTAGGGTTAGGAGTTAGGAGTTAGGAGTTAGGAGTTAGGGTTAGGGTTAGGGTTAGGGTTAGGAGTTAGGGTTAGGGTTAGGAGTTAGGGTTAGGGTTAGGGTTAGGGTTAGGAGTTAGGGTTAGGGTTAGGAGTTAGGAGTTAGGAGTTAGGGTTAGGGTTAGGGTTAGGAGTTAGGGTTAGGGTTAGGGTTAGGAGTTAGGAGTTAGGAGTTAGGGTTAGGGTTAGGGTTAGGAGTTAGGAGTTAGGGTTAGGAGTTAGGGTTAGGGTTAGGAGTTAGGGTTAGGGTTAGGAGTTAGGGTTAGGGTTAGGGTTAGGAGTTAGGGTTAGGAGTTAGGAGTTAGGGTTAGGAGTTAGGGTTAGGGTTAGGGTTAGGAGTTAGGGTTAGGGTTAGGGTTAGGGTTAGGAGTTAGGGTTAGGAGTTAGGAGTTAGGGTTAGGGTTAGGAGTTAGGGTTAGGGTTAGGAGTTAGGGTTAGGAGTTAGGAGTTAGGGTTAGGGTTAGGGTTAGGGTTAGGAGTTAGGGTTAGGAGTTAGGGTTAGGGTTAGGGTTAGGAGTTAGGGTTAGGAGTTAGGGTTAGGAGTTAGGAGTTAGGGTTAGGAGTTAGGGTTAGGGTTAGGAGTTAGGGTTAGGGTTAGGAGTTAGGGTTAGGGTTAGGGTTAGGAGTTAGGGTTAGGAGTTAGGGTTAGGGTTAGGGTTAGGAGTTAGGGTTAGGAGTTAGGAGTTAGGGTTAGGAGTTAGGGTTAGGAGTTAGGGTTAGGGTTAGGGTTAGGGTTAGGGTTAGGAGTTAGGAGTTAGGGTTAGGGTTAGGGTTAGGGTTAGGGTTAGGAGTTAGGGTTAGGGTTAGGGTTAGGGTTAGGGTTAGGGTTAGGGTTAGGGTTAGGGTTAGGAGTTAGGGTTAGGGTTAGGGTTAGGAGTTAGGGTTAGGAGTTAGGGTTAGGGTTAGGGTTAGGAGTTAGGGTTAGGAGTTAGGGTTAGGGTTAGGGTTAGGGTTAGGAGTTAGGGTTAGGAGTTAGGGTTAGGGTTAGGAGTTAGGGTTAGGGTTAGGGTTAGGGTTAGGGTTAGGAGTTAGGAGTTAGGGTTAGGGTTAGGGTTAGGAGTTAGGGTTAGGGTTAGGGTTAGGGTTAGGGTTAGGGTTAGGGTTAGGAGTTAGGGTTAGGGTTAGGAGTTAGGGTTAGGGTTAGGGTTAGGAGTTAGGGTTAGGGTTAGGAGTTAGGGTTAGGAGTTAGGGTTAGGGTTAGGAGTTAGGGTTAGGGTTAGGGTTAGGGTTAGGGTTAGGAGTTAGGGTTAGGGTTAGGAGTTAGGGTTAGGGTTAGGGTTAGGGTTAGGGTTAGGGTTAGGAGTTAGGAGTTAGGAGTTAGGGTTAGGGTTAGGGTTAGGGTTAGGAGTTAGGGTTAGGAGTTAGGGTTAGGGTTAGGAGTTAGGGTTAGGAGTTAGGGTTAGGGTTAGGGTTAGGGTTAGGGTTAGGGTTAGGAGTTAGGGTTAGGGTTAGGAGTTAGGGTTAGGGTTAGGAGTTAGGAGTTAGGGTTAGGGTTAGGGTTAGGAGTTAGGGTTAGGGTTAGGGTTAGGAGTTAGGGTTAGGGTTAGGAGTTAGGGTTAGGAGTTAGGGTTAGGAGTTAGGGTTAGGAGTTAGGAGTTAGGGTTAGGGTTAGGGTTAGGAGTTAGGAGTTAGGAGTTAGGGTTAGGAGTTAGGGTTAGGAGTTAGGGTTAGGGTTAGGAGTTAGGGTTAGGAGTTAGGGTTAGGAGTTAGGGTTAGGAGTTAGGGTTAGGGTTAGGGTTAGGGTTAGGGTTAGGGTTAGGAGTTAGGGTTAGGAGTTAGGGTTAGGGTTAGGAGTTAGGGTTAGGGTTAGGGTTAGGAGTTAGGGTTAGGGTTAGGGTTAGGGTTAGGAGTTAGGAGTTAGGGTTAGGGTTAGGAGTTAGGGTTAGGAGTTAGGGTTAGGGTTAGGGTTAGGAGTTAGGGTTAGGAGTTAGGGTTAGGGTTAGGAGTTAGGGTTAGGGTTAGGGTTAGGGTTAGGAGTTAGGGTTAGGAGTTAGGGTTAGGAGTTAGGGTTAGGAGTTAGGGTTAGGGTTAGGAGTTAGGAGTTAGGGTTAGGGTTAGGGTTAGGGTTAGGAGTTAGGGTTAGGGTTAGGGTTAGGGTTAGGGTTAGGAGTTAGGGTTAGGAGTTAGGAGTTAGGGTTAGGGTTAGGAGTTAGGGTTAGGGTTAGGGTTAGGAGTTAGGGTTAGGGTTAGGAGTTAGGAGTTAGGGTTAGGGTTAGGGTTAGGAGTTAGGGTTAGGAGTTAGGAGTTAGGGTTAGGGTTAGGAGTTAGGGTTAGGGTTAGGGTTAGGGTTAGGAGTTAGGGTTAGGGTTAGGAGTTAGGGTTAGGGTTAGGAGTTAGGGTTAGGAGTTAGGGTTAGGGTTAGGGTTAGGAGTTAGGGTTAGGGTTAGGGTTAGGGTTAGGAGTTAGGAGTTAGGGTTAGGGTTAGGGTTAGGAGTTAGGAGTTAGGAGTTAGGGTTAGGAGTTAGGGTTAGGAGTTAGGGTTAGGGTTAGGGTTAGGAGTTAGGAGTTAGGGTTAGGAGTTAGGGTTAGGGTTAGGAGTTAGGAGTTAGGGTTAGGAGTTAGGGTTAGGGTTAGGAGTTAGGAGTTAGGGTTAGGAGTTAGGAGTTAGGGTTAGGGTTAGGAGTTAGGAGTTAGGGTTAGGAGTTAGGGTTAGGAGTTAGGAGTTAGGG
Source organism: Acipenser oxyrinchus oxyrinchus (assembly GCA_030684275.1). Classification (NCBI taxonomy): domain Eukaryota; kingdom Metazoa; phylum Chordata; class Actinopteri; order Acipenseriformes; family Acipenseridae; genus Acipenser; species Acipenser oxyrinchus. Next base: position 583,264 of record CM060293.1, on the reverse strand, counting down.
TTAGGAGTTAGGAGTTAGGGTTAGGGTTAGGAGTTAGGGTTAGGGTTAGGAGTTAGGGTTAGGGTTAGGAGTTAGGGTTAGGAGTTAGGAGTTAGGGTTAGGAGTTAGGGTTAGGGTTAGGGTTAGGAGTTAGGAGTTAGGAGTTAGGGTTAGGGTTAGGAGTTAGGGTTAGGGTTAGGGTTAGGAGTTAGGGTTAGGGTTAGGAGTTAGGGTTAGGAGTTAGGGTTAGGGTTAGGAGTTAGGGTTAGGAGTTAGGGTTAGGAGTTAGGGTTAGGAGTTAGGGTTAGGAGTTAGGGTTAGGGTTAGGAGTTAGGAGTTAGGGTTAGGAGTTAGGGTTAGGGTTAGGGTTAGGGTTAGGAGTTAGGAGTTAGGGTTAGGAGTTAGGGTTAGGGTTAGGGTTAGGGTTAGGAGTTAGGGTTAGGAGTTAGGGTTAGGGTTAGGAGTTAGGGTTAGGAGTTAGGGTTAGGAGTTAGGGTTAGGGTTAGGGTTAGGAGTTAGGAGTTAGGGTTAGGGTTAGGGTTAGGAGTTAGGGTTAGGAGTTAGGGTTAGGGTTAGGGTTAGGAGTTAGGGTTAGGGTTAGGAGTTAGGAGTTAGGGTTAGGGTTAGGAGTTAGGGTTAGGGTTAGGGTTAGGAGTTAGGGTTAGGAGTTAGGAGTTAGGGTTAGGGTTAGGAGTTAGGAGTTAGGGTTAGGAGTTAGGAGTTAGGAGTTAGGGTTAGGGTTAGGAGTTAGGAGTTAGGAGTTAGGAGTTAGGAGTTAGGGTTAGGAGTTAGGGTTAGGAGTTAGGAGTTAGGGTTAGGAGTTAGGAGTTAGGGTTAGGGTTAGGGTTAGGGTTAGGAGTTAGGGTTAGGAGTTAGGGTTAGGGTTAGGGTTAGGGTTAGGGTTAGGAGTTAGGAGTTAGGAGTTAGGAGTTAGGGTTAGGGTTAGGAGTTAGGAGTTAGGGTTAGGAGTTAGGGTTAGGGTTAGGAGTTAGGGTTAGGGTTAGGAGTTAGGGTTAGGAGTTAGGAGTTAGGGTTAGGAGTTAGGGTTAGGAGTTAGGGTTAGGAGTTAGGAGTTAGGAGTTAGGGTTAGGGTTAGGGTTAGGAGTTAGGGTTAGGAGTTAGGGTTAGGGTTAGGAGTTAGGGTTAGGGTTAGGAGTTAGGGTTAGGGTTAGGGTTAGGAGTTAGGAGTTAGGAGTTAGGGTTAGGGTTAGGGTTAGGAGTTAGGGTTAGGAGTTAGGGTTAGGAGTTAGGAGTTAGGAGTTAGGGTTAGGGTTAGGAGTTAGGAGTTAGGGTTAGGAGTTAGGGTTAGGGTTAGGAGTTAGGAGTTAGGGTTAGGAGTTAGGGTTAGGGTTAGGGTTAGGAGTTAGGGTTAGGGTTAGGAGTTAGGAGTTAGGGTTAGGAGTTAGGGTTAGGGTTAGGGTTAGGAGTTAGGGTTAGGAGTTAGGGTTAGGAGTTAGGAGTTAGGAGTTAGGGTTAGGGTTAGGGTTAGGAGTTAGGGTTAGGGTTAGGAGTTAGGGTTAGGAGTTAGGAGTTAGGAGTTAGGAGTTAGGAGTTAGGGTTAGGGTTAGGAGTTAGGGTTAGGAGTTAGGGTTAGGAGTTAGGAGTTAGGGTTAGGAGTTAGGAGTTAGGGTTAGGGTTAGGAGTTAGGGTTAGGAGTTAGGAGTTAGGAGTTAGGGTTAGGAGTTAGGAGTTAGGGTTAGGGTTAGGAGTTAGGGTTAGGGTTAGGAGTTAGGGTTAGGGTTAGGAGTTAGGAGTTAGGGTTAGGAGTTAGGGTTAGGGTTAGGGTTAGGAGTTAGGGTTAGGAGTTAGGAGTTAGGGTTAGGAGTTAGGGTTAGGAGTTAGGGTTAGGAGTTAGGGTTAGGGTTAGGAGTTAGGGTTAGGAGTTAGGAGTTAGGAGTTAGGGTTAGGGTTAGGGTTAGGAGTTAGGGTTAGGGTTAGGGTTAGGAGTTAGGGTTAGGGTTAGGAGTTAGGGTTAGGAGTTAGGGTTAGGGTTAGGAGTTAGGAGTTAGGAGTTAGGAGTTAGGGTTAGGGTTAGGAGTTAGGAGTTAGGAGTTAGGGTTAGGGTTAGGAGTTAGGAGTTAGGGTTAGGGTTAGGAGTTAGGAGTTAGGGTTAGGGTTAGGAGTTAGGAGTTAGGAGTTAGGAGTTAGGGTTAGGGTTAGGAGTTAGGGTTAGGAGTTAGGGTTAGGAGTTAGGGTTAGGAGTTAGGGTTAGGGTTAGGGTTAGGAGTTAGGAGTTAGGGTTAGGAGTTAGGAGTTAGGAGTTAGGAGTTAGGAGTTAGGGTTAGGGTTAGGAGTTAGGAGTTAGGAGTTAGGAGTTAGGAGTTAGGGTTAGGGTTAGGGTTAGGAGTTAGGGTTAGGAGTTAGGAGTTAGGAGTTAGGGTTAGGAGTTAGGAGTTAGGGTTAGGGTTAGGGTTAGGAGTTAGGGTTAGGAGTTAGGGTTAGGGTTAGGAGTTAGGGTTAGGAGTTAGGGTTAGGGTTA
>CM060293.1:556052-573552 GCA_030684275.1 Acipenser oxyrinchus oxyrinchus | reverse complement strand
AGACACACACTGAGACACACACACTGAGACAAACACTCACACACTGAGACACACACACTGAGACACACAGACACACACTCACACACTGAAACACACACACAGACACGCACACTGTCACAACTGAGACACACACACTGACACGCACACTCACGCACTGAGACACACTCACACACACTGAGACACACACACTTACACACACACATACACACACACACTGAGGCACACACACACACACACAGACACACACACACACACAGACGCACACACACTGAGACACTGACACACACTGAGACATACACACACACACAGTGAAACACACACAGACACACACACACTGACACACACACACACTTACACACACACACTCACACACTGAGACACTCACACACACTGAGACACACACACACACACACACACACACACACACTGAGACACACACACACACTGAGACACACACACACACTGAGACACACACACACACACACACACACACACACACACACAGACACACACACACACTGAGACACACACACACACACACAGACACACACACACACACACACACACACACACACTGAGACACTCACAGACACACACACACTGACACACACTGAGACACACACACACACTGAGACACACACACTGAGACACACACACACTGACACACACTGACACACACACACACACACACACACAGACACACACACACACTGAGACACACACACACACACACAGACACACACACACACACACTGAGTCACACACACACCACAGAGATACACACACACACTGAGACACACACACTGAGACACACACACACACAGACACACACATACACAGACACACACACACACACTGAGACACACACACTCACACACTGAGACACACACACACACACACTCACACACACTGAGACACACACACACACAGACACAGACATACACAGACACACACACACACACTGAGACACACACACACACACTGAGATGCGCACACAGAGACACACTGACACAGAGACATGCACACACACACACAGACACACACACACTGACACACACACACACACACACTGACACACACACACACACTGAGATGCACACACTGAGACACACACTCACACACACTGACACACACACAAACACTGAGACACACACTCACACACTGAGACACACATACACACACACTCACACACATTGAGACACACACTCACACACACTGACACACACACAAACACTGAGACACACACTCACACACTGAGACACACATACACACACACTCACACACATTGAGACACACACAGACTGAGAAACACACTTACACACAGACACACACTGAGACACACACACACTGAGACACACTCACACACACAGACACTCACACATACTGAGACACACTCAATCGCACTGGGACACACAGACACTGAGACACACACACTAAGACACACAAACACACACACGCAGACACACACACACGCACACTGAGACACACACACACTAAGACACACACACACACACACTCACACACTGAGACACACACACTCACACACACTGAGACACACACACACACTGAGACACACACACTGAGACACACACACACACACACACACTGAGACACACACACTCACACACACTGAGACACACACAGACACACACACACACACTCACGCAGACACACACACGCAGACACACACACGCAGACACGCACACTGAGACACACACACACTGAGACACACAAACTCACACACTGAGACACACACACTCACACAGACACACACACTGACACACACACACACACTCAGACACACACACGCAGAAACACACACACTCACACACACACACTGAGACACACACTCACACACTGAGACACACACACACACACACACACTGAAACACACACACAGACACACACTCACACACAGACACACACACAGACACACACACACTCACACACATTGAGACACACACGCTGAGACACACTCACACATACTGAGACACACACACTGAGACACACACACTCAATCTCACTGAGACACACACATTCTCACACACACTGAGACACACACACACTAAGACACACACTGAGACACACACTGAGACACACTCACACACACTGAGGCACACACACACACACTGAGACACACCCACACACACTGAGACGCACTCACAGACACTGAGACACGTACACACTGACACACACTGAGACACACTCACACACAGTGACAAACACGCACACAGACACACACACACTGAGACACACACACGCAGACACACACACACACTGAGACACACACACACACTAAGACACACACACACACTGAGACACACACACACTGAGACACACACTCACACACTGAGAAACACACATACAGACACACACTCACACACTGAGACACACACATACAGACACACACACGCAGACACACACACACACTGAGACACACACACACACTGAGACACACACACTAAGACACACACACACTGAGACACACACACACACTGAGACACACACACACTAAGACACACACACACTGAGACACACACTCACACACTGAGAAACACACATACAGACACACACTCACACACTGAGACACACACATACAGACACACACTCACTCACACTGAGACACACACATACAGACACACACTCACTCACACTGAGACACACACACTGAGACACACACACACTTACACACTGAGACACACTCACACAGACACGCACACACAGACACGCAGACTCGCATACACTGAGACACATTCACAGACACTGAGACACACACACTGAGACACAGACACACACAGACACACACACACACTGAGACACACACACTTACACACTGAGATACACACACTTACACACAGACACATATTCACACACTGAGACACACACACTGAGACATAGACACACTGATACACACTCACAAACACTGAGACACACACTCACACAAACTGAGATACACAGACTCACATACACTGAGACACAGACACTCACACGCACTGACACACACACTCACACACTGAGACACATACACTGAGACACACACACACTGTGACAGACACACACACACTGAGACTCACACATTGATACACACTCACACACACTGAGACACACAGACTTACACACACAGTCAGACACACACAGACACGAACACTCACACACACTGAGACACACAGGCACACACACTGAGACACACACACTCACACACACTGACAGACAGACACACACTCTCACACACACACTGAGACAAACACACACTGAGACAAACACACACTGACACACACACACTGAGACACTCACACACACGGAGACACACACACTCACACACTGAGACACAAACACACACACAAACACACACACACACACACTAAGACACACACTGAGACACACACACACTGAGACACACAAAGATACACTCACACACTCTCACACACACAGACTCTCACACACACAGACACACACACTCACACACATCGAGACACACTCACACACACTGAGACACACACTCACACACACTGAGACACACACACTGAGACTCACACACAGTAACACACACACACTCACACACAGTGACACACACACACACTCACACACACTGACACACACTGAGACACACACACACAAAGATACACTCACACACACTGACACACACACACACACACTAAGACACACTCTCACACACACACTAAGACACACACACTCACACAGACACGCACACTGACACACACACACACACAGACACACACATGCAGAAACACACACACTCACACACACTGAGACTCACACTCACACACACACACTGAGACACACACTCACACACTGAGACACACACAGACACACACTCACTGGAACTTACACACAGACGCACACTCACACACTGAGACACACACACAGACACACACACACACACACATTGAGACACACACACACTGAGATACACAGACACACACTGAGACACACACACACTGAGACACACTCACACATACTGAGACACACACACTGAGACACACACACTCAATCTCACTGAGACACACAGACACACTCACACACACTGAGACACACACACACTAAGACACACACATTCTCACACACACTGAGACACACACACACACTAAGACACACACACACACTGAGACACACACTGAGACACACTCACACACACTGAGACACACCCACACACACTGAGACACACTCACAGACACTGAGACACGCACACACTGACACACACTGAGACACACTCACTGTGACAAAGACGGCCAGAGTGGGTGACGTCAGACTAGAGCCAGGAAATAAACAACAGAGAGGTGGAGTTTGGTGGAGCTGAGCGAATGCTTTCGCTCAGCATTTAATAAATAAACAGACAGCCAGAAAATAAACGGTTGTAACAAACACAAATAACACAGGACACAGCACATTCGCCAAAACAAAAGAGACAAACAAAACAAACTATACAGACAAACACGGTGAGCAGATACTCTCACTAATACTTTTACAAATATCATCTCCGTCTCCTATCCCGTTCTCCACTCACCGAACACACCACACCGAGTGAGTGAGTCACCACACTCGGGCGAAGCGAGGCAGGGAGTCAGGACAAGCTGGGGTGTGGGTTTTGGCCCTCTTCTCGGCCACTGCGGCTGGGCGGTTCTTCCCCATGCTTTCCTCAGCAGCCTATGCAAGGGCTGCTGAGGACCGCCAGCATCTAGTCCTGGTTTTTCTGGTGAAGGGAGAGGCAGCTCCTGCTCCTCTCCTCGTGACGGTGGGGGAAGTGATACCAGCAGGCATTCATCCTCTGCTGGTTGGGGAAGTGATACCAGCAGGCATTCCTCCTCTGCTGGTGGGGTTGGCGGAGGCAGAGGCAGCTCCTGCTGCTCTGCTCCTGCCGATGGAGGTGGCGGAGGCAGAGGCAGCTCCTGCTGCTCTGCTCCTGCCGGTGGAGGTGGCGGAGGCAGAGGCAGCGCCTGCTGCTCTGCTCCTGCCGGTGGAGGTGGCGGAGGCAGAGGCAGCTCCTGCTGCTCTGCTCCTGCCAGTGAAGGTGGCGGAGGCAGAGGCAGCTCCTGCTGCTCTGCTCCTGCCGATGGAGGTGGCGGAGGCAGAGGCAGCTCCTGCTGCTCTGCTCCTGCCGGTGGAGGTGGCGGAGGCAGAGGCAGCGCCTGCTGCTCTGCTCCTGCCGGTGGAGGTGGCGGAGGCAGAGGCAGCTCCTGCTGCTCTGCTCCTGCCGGTGGAGGTGGGAGCGGCGTGTAGTCTCCTGGCGGCGGAGGTGGGAGCGGCGTGTAGTCTACACTTGTTTCAGGGTGAGCTGTGTGCGGCCGCTCTCCATCCTAGAAATGTGTCTGGGGACCTCGGCTTGGCCGCGCTCGGTTACAAAGAAAGGTGCAGGGCTCTGTGTGCTAAACTGAAGGTCTACAAAACTCCCCTGGGACTTGGTGGACAGGAAGGTTATTTTGTTTTGACAACTTCCCTCAATTTTTCTGATGTCTCCTCCCGGTGCTCCATGTGGTGCACTTGTTTTGTGTGTGTGGTACTTATACGGCAGGATGCTGCGGTTGTGAGTTGGAGGCTCAGAGGGAGCTGCTTTTTCAAAACTTGTAATCTGGATACAAATGATCTGGATTTTTAATCCTATATTTTGTGATGGAGATTACTTTTTAAAATGCTGGACTTTGTAATCGCAATTATTCGTAATATGGATTATCCAGCAGTGACATTTTCTGAACAAATGGATCAAAACAATCCAGATTACAAGTTTTGAAAAACTGGCTCCTGGAGCATCTCTCTTTTGTGTCTCCCTCTGGTCCTGTTATTCTCATTGATTTAACTTCAATGACAACATTAATCATGTGAAACAGAGAAGATAAGAAGACGTCTTTTGTAATGGTATGGCAAGTAGATGGATGGATAGAGAGAAGGAAAGAGTTAAAATATAATATTTATTTTTAGAAATCTATATATAGAGAGAAAAAAATATATATATATTTATAATTATAAATCAAAAGTTAGATAGTGATTAATAAAATAAATAATATTGACATTTATAAATCAAAAGATAGATGGATAGATAGATTGAATGAATGAAACCAGAAAGGCCTGGATGATGGAAGAGTGTTTTTAATAAACAACGAATTGTGATTGCATGGAAGGTCGGGGTAAAGAAATACCACCTGGAGATACCGGGGATTGAACCTGGGGCTTCATACATGCAAAGCATACGCTCTACCACTGAGCTACATCCCCTCTTGTTGTTAAAACCTTGCTTTGTGCAACTGGCCCCTTTGATTTCCAGGGTAAGCTGTGTTCTTTGCTTTCCATCCTGAAATGTGTGGGTTTTTTTACCTCAACTTTGCCGTACCGGTTACAAAGGTGCAGGGCTCTGTGTGCTAAACTGAAGGTCTACAAAACTGTCCCAGGACTTGGTGGACAGGAAGGTTATTTTGTTTTGACAGCTTCCCTCAATTTTAATGACGTCTCCTCCCGGTGCTCCATGTGGTGCACTTGTTTTGTGTGTGTGGTACTTATACGGCAGGATGCTGCGGTTGTGAGTTGGAGGCTCAGAGGGAGCTGCTTTTTCAAAACTTGTAATCTGGATACAAATGATCTGGATTTTTAATCCTATATTTTGTGATCGAGATTACTTTTTAAAATGCTGGACTTTTTAATCGCAATTATTCGTAATATGGATAATCCAGCAGTGACATTTTCTGAACAAATGGATCAAAACAATCCAGATTACAAGTTTTGAAAAACTGGCTCCTGGAGCATCTCTCTTTTGTGTCTCCCTCTGGTCCTGTTATTCTGATTGATTTAACTTCAATGACAACATTAATCATGTGAAACAGAGAAGATAAGAAGATGTCTTTTGTAATGGTATGGCTAGTAGATGGATGGATAGAGAGAAGGAAAGAGTTAAAAAATAATATTTATTTTTAGAAATCAATATATAGAGAGAGAAAAAATATATACACTACCGGTCAAAAGTTTTAGAACACCTCCATTTTTCCAGTTTTTATTGAAATTTACGCAGTTTAATGTCTCAATGTACTCTGAAATTAAAGCATAGAACAAATAAACAATTGGAGATAAAAAAAAGAAATCATGGAATCGTTTTGTTTAACAAAATTTAATCTAAATTTTTGACTCATCAAAGTAGCCACCTTTTGCAGATATAACAGCCGAACACACTCGTGGTGTTCTTTCTACAATGGAAATCAAATATTGTTTGGAAAGTTCTTCCCAACACTGTTGCAGAAGTTCCTACAAATGTGTTGCACTTATAGGTTGCTTTGCTTTCACCCTAGGCGTCAGCTAAGAAATAAATAATAATAATAATATTTTTATGGGGTTCTAGCTAGTGATCAACTACCTAAAGGAAAAATAAAAAAGCTTCCTGCGATGCTTATTGTCAACACCGACCCCCAAAATTATCCTGGAGAACACTGGCTGGGAATTTATCTAAAAGAAGAGGGTTATGGAGAGTTTTTTGATTCTTACGGTAACCCTCCAGATTTTACTTATTTTCCTAAAACTATCTCAAACTTTTTATACAACAACGCTAAACAAACAGTGTACAATAATCAACCTCTACAAGGTCTTATGACCACTACCTGCGGCCATCACTGTGTTTTCTTCTTACATCATCGAGCCAAAGGACTTACTTACCCCGAGGTTATGGCTCTCTACAGCTCTGATTTAAACAAGAATGATCTGATGGTGTCCCGATTTATACATTGCATGTCTAACCCTAAAAAACAGAACTGTATAAATATATTTTCATGCGTGCAGTGTGTCAAGACTCACCATGATTTTAAAAAATGTTATGAATGTTAGTCTTCAAAAACTTATGACAATGTAGATGTTGAATAAATATTTTTATTGTTGTAAAGACTTATACAGACATATATATCAGACATTGATTATACACCATTTGCATGAATATACAACAAATGTATCAGACAATGATTTTACAACATTTGCTTGAATATACAACAAAATGTAAAAATGTGTGAAACTCAATAAAAACAGTAACACCTTAATAAGTTTCCCATAACTGTTGTCTTTTTTTCTGCTTCTTATTCATAGGGGTCTCTAAGGGTCTTTTTTTATAGGCTTCTATGAGTTGTCGTGCTTGAGAATTAGGTACTGTAGAATAAGGGACATTTATCACAGCCAAACCTTTGATGAATTCAACCCATCCTGCAGGTAGCCTATGTTCAGGGATGTTGGTATTCCCAGTAGCGGCCCTGATTAAATCAACCATATGCGACCCTCTAATGTTCTTGCCCCTAAGAATGAATTCCCCTTGATCATTTCATGAGGTAACCAAAGCATTCTGAGACATTGCGTTTAAAATAAATTTAGCATTTTTCTTAGACCTGGAGGGGATGCTACTCATAACATCAGTCACAACCTTAGATTCAGATTCTGCATCAGTTTGTGCCATTTCCACAGAGGGAGGTGTAATCAAAGTCAGGGTATTAAGCTCTTTTTCACTCTGTTTAATCAAGGCTAGATATCTCTGTAAGGAGCTGGTGTATAGCTTAACTTTCTCATTGTCACTGATGTCAGTTCTAAGTAGAATGCTTTTCATTTCAGAGTCAAGTCTGCTTTCAACTGCTTTTTTAATAGGTTTGGGGTGCTGTGGCTCAGGCTGTCAAAGTCTATCGAGTTGATGTTGCGGTACCAGAAACATTTTCTGGGAGTGAGTCATTTTTTACAAGTTAACTTTGAGGGGTTAAGAGTCCTGATAAAAAAGGCAGAGCAATCCTTATTAAAGCACCAATAAAACCACCACTCTGATTCACAGTTTTTTTCTTTTTTTAATTGAATGGTTCTTATTACATAGGCTCTTTATAAGAGAGTGTTTAACCCTTTGCAGTCCATTTATTGTGCGGCTGTCAGGCTGGTCAGGTCCAATTAATTTTTATGAACAAAATAAAATTTCAGACCACGTGCAGTTTAAATTGAAATAAAGTGACTTTATTTGCTTAAAACAAGGAAAAGCAGTGTAAATCCAAAGGGTACCCTTTACAAAGACACCAGTAGCAAAATTTTGAACAAAAAACATGTTTTTACTATTTTTTTATATATATATCAGGCGAACATTGAATAAAAAAGTAACAAAATTTCACAAAATTTTTGTTTCTGCTTGATTATAGTACCTTTAGAATAATCATACAGGTGCAACACTTTTTACACAAATCAATTACACACTATTGCCAAACAAAAAAACAAAAAAAAAATAACTAAAAACAATTTTTCATCAATTTTATTTACATCAGGCGAGGTCTGCAAACAAAAAAAGGCATTTTCACTGACAGAAATTATCTGTATGTGTCCATGGTATGATACCTTTCAAAACAGTCACCTGGGCGCAACCCTGGCTGCCTTGAGCAGGTTCTGCAGAACCATACAGTCTCTCTCCTCCCTCCTTTTGTCTTTCTGTCACTGCACACTGCACACTGTCTTTGGTGCTCTTTCCTTCATTTTTTGCAATCAAATGTGGCTTTTCATTCAGTCTTTCCTCTCTGTCTGTGGAGGATGGACGACCACGTTTTCTTCCCACCAGTTGTACCAGTAAGTCTTTTCTGAAGGTTTTATGGCAAACAGGTAGCTGTCCTGATTCCACCTTCATCAAATTAAACAGGATAGCACTGTTCACAATTGCTACTTCCAGCAGCCAAAACAACATCTTCCTCCACCACTTCAGAGATTTCCTTGTAAAAGCATAGCTGGCACAGTAGTGATCCGCCCGGTCCACTGCACCAATCTTGCTGGTGTAATCGCAGATCACAGAAGGCTTGTCCAACTCTTGAATTTCTCCTCGCTTGATGGTGCATTGTACCTTCTCACAGTCACTGCCATGGAAGGTGCTCAACATGAGCACAAGCCGTTTGTCCTTCCATCCTAGCACCATGACGTTGTTGTCCTTGCTGAATGAAACCGACTCATTTTTTTTCAGTTTGAGGCCTTGCTTCACTGGTGCTGGCAATCCTCTTCTATTGGCCATTACTGTTCCAGTAAGATGGATTTTGATTTTGAGCAGTTCCATGGCCAGGTTGTAACCTGTGTAAAACCTGTCTGTAAACAAATGAAAGCCATGTCCATTTGTTGTCTGCAGCAATGTTTCACACAGGTGAAGAACAATCCTTGATGAAAATGGCATGTCTGGTCTCAGCAGGGAGTCTGTTGTTGGGCTGCCAAAGTAGGGAACAATAGCAGAGACATAACCAGTTTCACAGTCAGCTAAAACAAACACACGCATCCCCCACTTGGTAGGCTTCTGAGGATTGTAGCATTTGAAGATAATCCTTCCTTTGAAGCCAGCGGTGCTCTCGTCTATGCAAATGTCTCTACCTGGGATGAATAGCTCATGGCATTTTGTGTCTATGTAGCTGACCACATTCCTCACCTTTTGTCCTCTGCTAACAAAAGCAGTCTGAGGCACCTGTGTGGGTGGAGGGGAAAGGTGCAGCATCCAAAAGATCTGCAAGAAACACGATCTCTTGAACACGTCTTTGAAAAACGGCATTCTGTCGGTCCATTCCTCAGAGAAATATTCTTTTATGTCTGTTTTTACATTCAGTCCCATGTTCAGCACAACACCAAAAAATGCCTTCATCTCAGGTAATGTAACAGGTTTCCAGGAGTTCCAAATAGAATTGTGACGCCGCGGTCCTGTTAGCTTTACGCTCGCATGTCTATTAATCTCATTCACAATTTCAGTAAACAAAACGTCAGTGAAAAAAAGTTGAAAAAACTGCAGTGCAGTTCTCAAAGTATTACTACCTTGAAATCCCTTATTTCTCACAGTAAAAGGGATTTTTGTGAAAGCATCCTCACTTACAGATGCGTGTCTCCATTCGCCCTCCGGTTGTGCGTCTGGTTCCTGGTCACTTTCCTCCGATTCCTGAGATTCATCAGAGTCCTCAGAAAGAGAAAAATGTACTTCCTCGTCACTAGATTCTTCAAAATCATCCTCCAAACTGCTTTCATCTGTATTTTCTTCTTGCTCCATCATTTGTGCAAGCTCTTCAAGCTGCATTGCTTTTCTCTGTCTCCTCTGCGCCATTATCACTATGCGTCTTTTCTCCGTCTGTTCAATTCGGCTTTGTTCAGCCTGTATATAGTCTATTCGGCTGTCTCCGCCTTCTTTCCGATCAAAGACGATTAGGGAACGCCTTGTCTCGGTTTTTTCCGGCTTAAACGCAACACAGGCTGTGTTAGATCATGGTTTTCGGCAATGTCGGTCAGAGTCCGACAATGGACTGGAATGGAATTTTCGCGATGTCGGACCAAGTCCGACATAGGACCGCAAAGGGTTAACTGACTCGAGGGCAAGGGGATGTTACCCTTTAAGGCGTTTAAGGCAATTTCAACAATAGATTTGATTAAATCGTCTGAGGCGTCTTGTAAAACTGCTCTTCTCTGATGAGCAGAGCCGCGAACTATGCTCTTTAAGAGATGGAGGTTACGTTTTATTCTAGCGGACATGATGCATTGTTGAAGAGTCTAGATAAATAAAAGTTTTAGCGCAATATCAGGTCTTTTATAAGTGTTTTGTCTTGGTATTTCTCATGATATAAGCAACTGGCCAATCAGGAGTAAATAAACCAGTTCTTAGACAGTATGCTTCGGGGGTTTGTGCTTTTAACCCTTTGCGGTCCATTTATTAATTCTGCGTCAGGCTCGCCAGGTCTAATTAATTTTTACACGCGCAGTTAATTTTAGACGCTGTTTAAAAGTATTTTTTTCCACAGTCAAACGGGTTTAAATGGCCCTGCACATCAACAAAGCACTCACTAGGGATCTCCAGCCCCGCCCCACCCTTTCGTTTGCTATCACTTTCACATATGCTACCAAATAAAAAATAATAATAATAATAGTCGTACATACCGATCAATCGTCTCCTGATGACTCGTTTTATCACCAAACTCCTCAATAATGCAATCCAAGTCATTATTTTATTGCTATAACATCTCAAAAAAGCTCTGCAAATGTCCGTGATAGTCTCTGTGTGCTGATACTGTACTCCCAGCTTGTTTCCATATGACCGCCCCATCTGATGCCAATGGGGTACTATGACTATTCATGAGATATGCCTTTTTTTTTTTTTTATCGGCTTGTCTCGGCTCCTTTCGTTCCCACTCAGCCATTGAATGTTTTTCTCGGCTTTTTCCGTTGAAAAACCGACTTTTTTGCGTTTTTTGCGTTTTTAAAATGATGTCGGACAGGGTCCGACAAAGGACCTGATGGGAATAATTGCAATGTCGGACCCAGTCCGACAAAGGACCGCAAAGGGTTAAGTCTATTAAAAGATAACCATAGGGTTTTTTGTGGCATCTTCAAATGCTTCTAAGAAAAACTTGGAGTTACCGGGGTACATCTGTCGGGCTAGCGTGTTGATTTGAAGTTTATCTCTGGGGTTTTTAAACAGAATAATGTAATTGGCATTCAAGTTAATGGTACGGCTCATTTTTCCTTGAAAAAACAAATTTTGAACCAAATACAGCACGCATAAATTCCTATGATGAACGTATTTTGTAAAAGCTTTCTGTATTTCATCATTTTCGCTAGCCGCCTCCATCAAGTCATCTATAATGATTAAATTGATTTTGTTAGGAGGCATTAAATTATCATTGGTTAATGAAGACGGTCTGCCTTCAATAAATTTAAAATTTTTAAATTTAAGGGCCAATTCGTTGTATAATGGCTGCCAACAGCTATAGCACCATATGATATTCTCAGGGGGAAAAGATCTGTTGAGAGTTTTCTAAAAGCTGCTTCACAAAATAACTTTTGCCTGAATTGGAGGGCCCTGATATTATAGCGGCAAAAGGTACGGTTAGTCTAATATCAAAGCCGTCTTCAGTAGCCATAAGGAAGAGATGTGTAATCAGACACCAAGACTCTCTTATTGTAGACTATTTGAACAGTTTTCTGGAGTGGTTTGTTTTCCAATTGAAATTCTTTTTTATTATGGTGAATCTGGGAGCCTCGAATCATGATATGCTCTGCAGGGGTGTTTCTATCAGGATTCACAAAGTTTTGAACTAGGTCTTTTAATGAAGCGAGGTTAATTAATTTGGAATTCTCATAGTTTAGGGTAATACCCTTTACTTTGAGACATGTTTTTCCTCTGTTTGTGACGTATCCATATGTTTTAGGCCCCCCTGACACAAACTCTGTAATGTATTCCCCCGGGTTCAACTCGCTAGTTAAATCTCCAAGATAATCGCCAAGTTCTGGACGCCAAGCATGGTGCCTACTGACAAAGATCACAGAGTCCGTATCATGATACAGACAACGACTCTGCAGGCGATCCATGAGGTTATAGAGCTCTAGCCGGGCGTAAGCGGTTGTAAACGCTGCTATGAAGACATTTACATTACCTGGGGGTGTATAGGTTTCAGAAGCGTAACGCCACTGAACCAGCGCCACCGTATCACTTACAAAACAAAAATGAGAAACATGATATCTTTTTGAAAAGAGAGCATTTAAAAACTGGTCCGGATCTTTAACCAAGCTCGTAGAGAGTTGGTTAGGTTTTTGTCCAAACTTTCCCCAAAGCGAATTTAGAAATAATTTGGAGATTTGTCTTTTAGCAGGGTTAACATTAATGTTTTGAGGATCTAATTGAATCCCCTCTTTCTGAAAATATTCATCAATATAACGCTCTTTACTCACCTCATCGGCACAATGAGAGGGGTAACCTGAACTTTCCTGTTTCCCCTTGAGATGACTATTAATGTAGTCTGTAAAGAGAGTGTCAGATTTCTGAGGAAAATGCCAAACTTCATGTATTTTAGACACTTTGTAACCTTTCTCAAGAGCTTTAACTACCTCTACACTGCACCATGTTCCTGTCAAGGCTCTTTCTCCAGAGGTATGGTTACATACACCTGTCTGGTTTAGTGTTTCCGCGCAAGAACGGCAGAGGGTAAACATTAATTTGCCGCAGATTCTTGCAGGCAGTACGGGGAAAAAAGACCCCTAGGAGGCAGAACAGTTAATTTGAACAAGCCAAAGTACTGCCTCAAGTCCTGAAAATTATGGTAAATTACGGTAGGGTGGTCTACAGGGTACACTTTTGTTTTGTTGACAAAGGGATACAAGCTAGTGAAATCAAAGTATTCCAACCTTTCATTTTCCTGGGCCACATAATGTAATGTAATGGCATTTGTACGACCCCCGAACAGAGCCTCACGAGGATTGATACGTTCTGGAAAATCAGAGCGAACCAAAAAATCGTGAACTTGAGGCTGTTTTTTCAGGGCGTTCCATTCATGCTCCCAAATAACTCTGACTTCCAACCCGTAAACCTTTTGCAATGTTTCAATCTTTTCATCAAAGTGATGATACATCGTACCGCAGGATACTTTGCTTAAGGGGTTTACATCGGCGGAATCATAGCATTGGGGGCAACCATGAAAAAAACACCCTGCAAATTCAAAAGCCGTACGCTTACCATTAATTACAGCATACCCGTCCAAGAAAAAGGGCCCTATTTTAAGCTCTCCATAGTTTAAAGCATGTTGAATGAAAACATTTTCAGTTTCAGATACATACATTAACCATTGTATCGAGGCATTTGAAAAGCTTTTTTGCTGGTCACTGTAATTGTCTGGAGGAACGATAGCTATTGTGTCTTTAGGCATAAATTTACTTCTATACATAGCCATGCACAGTGAAGCAATTGTAGTACATTGGAAGGGGTCTATCTGTCCTATAGCATACACCTGATAAATCTGATACAGGCCTCTTTCAAAATTTCAACATCATTTTTGCAGTAGAAAGCCATTTCGTTTCTGAAATTAAAAATGCCATTCTTAACCCTTTGCGGTCCATTGTCGGACCAGGTCCGACATTGCGATTATTCCTATCCGATCCATTGTCGGACCCTGTCCGACATCAAAAAAACGCAAAAAACGGGTTTCTAATCGTTTTTTCTCCGGAAAATCCGAGAAAACCATTCAATGGCCGAGTGGGAGCGACAGGAGCCGAGACAAGCCGATTAAAAAAAAAAAAAGAAAAAAAAAGGCGTATCTCATGAATAGCCATACTTGCCCCTGGCATCACATAAGGGCGGTCATAAGGAAACAAGCTGGTTGTTACTGTATCAGCGCACAGAGACTATCACGGACATTTGCAGAGCTTTTTTGAGATGTTATAGTAATAAAATAATGACTTGGATTGCATTATTGAGGAGTTTGGTGATAAAACGAGTCATCAGGAGATGATTGATCGGTATGTACAACTATTATTATTATTATTATTATTATTTATTTCTTAGCATATGTGAAAGCGATAGCAAACGAAAGGGTGGGGGGGCTGGAGATGCCTAGTGAGTGCTTTGTTGATATGCAGGGCCTTTTAAACCCGTATGACTGTGGAAAAAAAATATACTTTTAAACAGCGCGTCTAAAATTAACTGCACGTGTGAAAATAAATTGGACCTGGTGCGCCTGGCGCGCAGTTAATAAATGGACTGCAAAGGGTTAATCGAATCGTACCATTTGTAAAAGTCATCACTTTCTTTAGACATCATTTGTTGAACACCATAGTAACGGGGTTCAGGATAGGGCCCAATGTAATTCTGGTTTTCAAGAGTATTGAAAAAATGAGGAAAATATCCTTTTCTGGCTTCAAATCCCATAGCTGAAGGCATTGCACTTAACTTCATGGGCATAAAGTTATAGGAATCAATGTAGCGCATCTTAAAAGCCTCATCTGTAAAACACATTAACTTGCTACCCTGAGCTATGATATGTGGGTTAACACCGTTGGCAACTAAATAATTCATCAGTAAATAACTGTCATACGACTTCGCATTGTGTGCCAAGAAAGTATAGCCTGCGTAACTGGGCCTGCGATACCTTTCGAAAAACTTTTTCACACAATCCTCACCCTCCCAGAACCATGATTCACCATCCATGTGTATGCAGTACAAATAATTTGGAATGTGCAAACCATCTTCCTGCCGGCATTTAAAATCATAAAACACATATTTATCTGTGGGCTCATAAGGTTTTGGCACTTGAATGAAGCATTTGTGATCAGTGTGAGGTAACAACACAGCCTTACATATCTTACAGTAGGGACTAGGACATTTATGAGCCATAGTTTTAGTAGGGTCACATTTATAGAGAGAATAGCAACGTGTACACAGTTTTAATATGTCACACATCGAGACCTGTTTTTCACTGTTGGCTTTATCTCGAAGAATTTTATGCTCATCATAACAGAGCTGTGATCGACAATAACGATTGCAATCATTACATTTTACCTTTACAGAGGACTCGCTATTACAGGCTGGTGAAAAACACACATTACAATGTCCCTCACAACGATGTCCAGATCGGTTACTGTAGGCTGTGTAACAGTAATTGCACATATAGGCGGCGCCCAGAAAACCTTTCAAGTTAACAATACCGTAGAAATGGTTCTCATGAAGAAACAGAAATACAGTTTTGTTTTTTGGTCGAGTATCTGTTTGGTGTTTCAGGAACACGTCCTTTTGAGGACATCTGTACCACACCACAATTTTAACATCTAGAGCCTGTTCAAATGTATCTATGTCAGCAAACGAAACCCTCTGATGTTCACTTAACCCCACACTCTGTTGAAGTTTTAAAGCCTCAGCCATACACACATCATAGGCACCCCTGAATTCTGGAAATAACAAGCTCAGAACGCTGTAAGCAAAACATAATTGATTGTCTCTGTTGTAACATATAATCAGATGCTTGGTTTTTTTTCTAATAAGCTCACTTTTCATCAAGGTCTGTAAACCTCTCCTTAGACCCCCTCCTTCAGGACACCTAATAACTTGTACAATCAACATCAAAGAGTCATCAGCCAAAATTTCACTATGACTTTGAAGGAGAGCTTCAATCTGACTGAGAAAATCGTCTAGACTTAAATTGTCTCCAGTCATTTTTACATACACGGGTATATCTAAGGATCCGGCTCTTAATTCAAGCTGCACAATGTCTGCGGGCCTTAACGTTCTAGAAACCTCACTCAACATATTCTCTAACGTTTCATGCAGTACGGTAAAAACTTCAGCATAGGAATCCAAATCATACAGATGTGTAAAGTTAAGAGGTTGTTTCAATTCGATATTGTTAAACATAGGTCTATGTCTAAGCTGTACAGATTCCCCCCCAATTATAGCTCCGTCGCCAACCCTGTTAGGATTCTGTAAACCAGAGGGACCCGCCACTTGGTCATCATGCACTATGTCATTATCCTGACAAGACCCCCCGTTTAAGCCATTCCCTATTTGGTTTTCCATAGCATCTACACTCTCTGTATTAACATGATTTTCTCTAGACATTTCTTGCAAAAGCTTGTCCAAAGAGTCAAAATTGATCTGAGTCAATTTAGCATCATTAATAATCTCTGGGTGCTGGGGGTTAATGTTGCTTATATTAGTGGTGTTGTCGTTTATAGAGGGATTATCTGTAGAAATCTCATCAATCAGAGCCCTGATTGATGGTAAATTACATGA
>CM060293.1:539803-555552 GCA_030684275.1 Acipenser oxyrinchus oxyrinchus | reverse complement strand
AAACCGATATAGTACACACACACACCAATATAGTACACACACAAACCGATATAGTACACACACACACCAATATAGTACACACACAAACCGATATAGTACACACAAACCGATATAGTACTGTGGCGGAGTGTCCCGCCCCTATTTATTATTATTTGTATGTTTGTTTGCGGCGCGGATAAAAGCGCTGCGTCTTTTGTTATTGTTTTTTATATTTATAATTTAAAAACCCCGTGAGGATGCATGACTGATCAGCTACTGATTATTTAACTAGCTGACAGTCATGCATCCTTACCAAACACGTGCAGACTGTGACCGAGGAGTAATAAGATAATTAACAGCTAGTTAACCCCTCGGCCAGAGTATAAGAACCTGCAGCTGTCCGTGCTGCAGGGTTGGATGCAGAGAGGAGGTACGGGGAGATAGAGAGAAGACAGAAATAACAATTGCTAAAACGTGCTGGTTTAGCCAGCACGACACTTACTTGTTTGTCTGTCTGATTCGTTTGGCCCTCATGCCCTTTTGTTTTGTTCAAATCATTTGTTTTGTTTATTAATAAAATCAGCTGAACGCCGTTGCGTTCAGTTTCACCCGCCCATCCATTGTTGTGATTCAGTTACTTCCTGATCCGTGACGTCACCACACTTCACCACTGCGAGCCATCCTGCCACAAGTACACACACAAACTGATATAGTACACACAGAAACCAATACAGTACGCACACAAACCAATACAGTACACACGCAAACCAATATAGTACGCACACACACCAATATAGTACACACACAAACCAATATAGTACACACACACCAATATAGTACGCACACAAACCGATATAGTACACACACACACCAATATAGTACCCACACACCAATATAGTACGCACACACACCAATATAGTACACACACACCAATATAGTACGCACACAAACCGATATAGTATGCACACAAACCAATATAGTACGCACACAAACCAATATAGTACGCACACACACCAATATAGTACGCACACACACCAATATAGTACGCACACACACCAATATAGTACGCACACACACCAATATAGTACGCACACAAACCGATATAGTACGCACACAAACCAATATAGCACACACACAAACCAATATAGTACACAAGCAAACCGATATAGCAGTGATACTCAATTAGATCCACCCGCGGGCCAATTTGGGAATTTTATGATGGGGGACAGGCCGTGCACAAAAGGTTGACAAAAAAAATAGAAACTCACAATACGTATAATAACTTAAACTGCAAAGATATATATTAGTTGCAAACTAAGTACAGTATTAGTGTCTATAATTTAACTAAGTTTAATCAATTGTAAATAAAATTACATTCTTACCTGTGTATGTGTCGATCTAATGGGAGAGGTGGCATCGTCATTCTCTGGCAAGCTTTGTGAAGACTGGTTTGTAGGAGGTTAGGGCAAGGCGCATGTACTGATGGAGGTGCTCGTCTGTGAGGCGATTGCGGTGTTGGTTTTTTATAATGTTCATAGAGGAAAACCCTGATTCACACAGGTACGTCGATCCAAACATCGGTAAAAGAAAGTCGGCTAAGTTCTGGCTATTCTGAAATTGGTCAGCATATTGAGTCCAGAAATCACAAGGTCCCACTTCTCTGAATTTTGCTTTCAAGACGTCTGAACTCTGGAGTCTTACAATTTCTAATTGAAAGGCACCTTCATCAATTGAATGAAGAATGTTCTTCGCTTCAGAAGGGCAAGGTCTGTCAGCAGAGACAACAAACGGATCACGAACAAATAAAAGCACATCCTTTGGAATTTTAAAGTTCTCAAATCACATTTGAAAGTTTTTGATGAGATTGTTCATGAATTCTTGCATCACTGTCATCGAGGTCTCATCTGTAGCAACAACGCGCAATGTGGGAAAGTGCAACATTTTTCCTGTTCAGTCAGTGTTAAAGATTTCAAGGTTCCTCTGAAACGCGCACACCTTCTCAAACAGATTCCCGACACTGCTTGCACAGCCTTGCAGCTGCAGGTTAAGGGAATTCAAGTGACCAGTAATATCACACAGAAAAGCTACCCGGGACATTGTAGGAACATCATTTATAATTTATTATCATAGCAATTTTTTATTTTTTGTAAATTTTTAAGGTGAGCTGGCGGGCTGCACAGGAAGCCTTGGCGGTCGCCTATTGAGTACCACTGCGATATAGTATGCACACAAACCAATATAGTATACACACAAAGCAATATAGTATACACACAAAGCAATGTACTACATACACAAAGTATATGAATTATGGCCTGTTTGGCCCCTCATATCAATGTGTTCCTCAATGAACAAGAGTTCAAGCTGGGCCATGTAAAGCTGTCAGTCAGATCATTAGTTTAATAAAGCAAATAACAACTTTGATAGAAACAAATAATCACAAACCCAGTAACAACGATCTTCAATAAACAAAAAGCAATCGGAGTTTAAAATAGGAGGTGTCATAACAAATACATTGTAGTCTTTATTATTTTTTATCCATTTGGTAGACGCCTTTATCCAAGGCTTACATTTGATTATTTAACTAGTGATTAATTTGTGCCAGGGCTCTCCAGGGATGAGCCATGGCACCTCTTGGCATCCTCTTTAGTTATGAAAGTTTTTTTTCACTGTGAAATGTGTGTGTGTTTTTTTTGTACGTTCATTCTATTCAAGCAGCAGCAACGTACATACTTTAATTTTAAATTAAATTATCGCTGGAGCCCGGCCATTACAAATTAAGGACTGGGGAACAACTATACAATTCAGCTAATAGGGTAATACTATAAAGTGCCACTGCATTCTCTATTTCACTTGTTCGTTTCTCTGACCGCTGACGCTGTGTGTGTGAGTGTGTGTGTGTGTGTGTGTGTGTGTGTGTGTGTGTGTGTGTGTGTGTGTGTGTGTGTGTGTGTGTGTGTGTGTGTGTGTGTGTGTGTGTGTGTGTGTGTGTGTGTGTGTGTGTGTGTGTGTGTGTGTGTGTGTGTGTGTGTGTGTGTGTGTGTGTGTGTGTGTGTGTGTGTGTGTGTGTGTGTGTGTGTGTGTGTGTGTGTGTGTGTGTGTGTGTGTGTGTGTGTGTGTGTGTGTGTGTGTGTGTGTGTGTGTGTGTGTGTGTGTGTGTGTGTGTGTGTGTGTGTGTGTGTGTGTGTGTGTGTGTGTGTGTGTGTGTGTGTGTGTGTGTGTGTGTGTGTGTGTGTGTGTGTGTGTGTGTGTGTGTGTGTGTGTGTGTGTGTGTGTGTGTGTGTGTGTGTGTGTGTGTGTGTGTGTGTGTGTGTGTGTGTGTGTGTGTGTGTGTGTGTGTGTGTGTGTGTGTGTGTGTGTGTGTGTGTGTGTGTGTGTGTGTGTGTGTGTGTGTGTGTGTGTGTGTGTGTGTGTGTGTGTGTGTGTGTGTGTGTGTGTGTGTGTGTGTGTGTGTGTGTGTGTGTGTGTGTGTGTGTGTGTGTGTGTGTGTGTGTGTGTGTGTGTGTGTGTGTGTGTGTGTGTGTGTGTGTGTGTGTGTGTGTGTGTGTGTGTGTGTGTGTGTGTGTGTGTGTGTGTGTGTGTGTGTGTGTGTGTGTGTGTGTGTGTGTGTGTGTGTGTGTGTGTGTGTGTGTGTGTGTGTGTGTGTGTGTGTGTGTGTGTGTGTGTGTGTGTGTGTGTGTGTGTGTGTGTGTGTGTGTGTGTGTGTGTGTGTGTGTGTGTGTGTGTGTGTGTGTGTGTGTGTGTGTGTGTGTGTGTGTGTGTGTGTGTGTGTGTGTGTGTGTGTGTGTGTGTGTGTGTGTGTGTGTGTGTGTGTGTGTGTGTGTGTGTGTGTGTGTGTGTGTGTGTGTGTGTGTGTGTGTGTGTGTGTGTGTGTGTGTGTGTGTGTGTGTGTGTGTGTGTGTGTGTGTGTGTGTGTGTGTGTGTGTGTGTGTGTGTGTGTGTGTGTGTGTGTGTGTGTGTGTGTGTGTGTGTGTGTGTGTGTGTGTGTGTGTGTGTGTGTGTGTGTGTGTGTGTGTGTGTGTGTGTGTGTGTGTGTGAGATGAAGACATTTCTGAGTCAACATAAACTCCTAGGTCTTTTTCATAGTTCCCTTCTTCAATTTCAGTATCTCCCATATGAAATTTATAATGCACATTTTTATTGCCCGCATGCAATACTTTACACTTTTCTCTACTAAATTTCATTTGCCATGTGTCTGCCCAATTCTGAATGCTGTCTTGATCATTTTGAATGACCTTTGCTGTTTCAAAAGTGTTTGCCACTCCTCCTATTTTTGTGTCGTCTGCAAATTTAACGAGTTTACTTACTATACCAGAATATAAATCATTAATGTAGATTAGGAATAGCAGAGGACCTAATACTGATCCCTGTGTTACACCCCTGGTTACCTCGCTCCATTTTGAGGTTTCTCCTCTAATCAGTACTTTCTATTTTCTACCTGTTAACCACTCCCTAATCCATGTGCATGCATTTCCTTGAATCCCTACTGCGTTCAGTTTGAGAATTAATCTTTTATGCGGGACTTTGTCAAAAGCTTTCTGGAAATCTAAATAGACCATGTAGTATGCTTTGCAGTTATCCATTTTCAATGTTGCATCCTCAAAAAAGTCAAGTAGGTTAGTAAGACACGATCTCCCTTTCCTAAAACCATGCTGGCTGTCTCCCAGGATATTGTTACCATATAGGTAATTTTCCATTTGGGATCTTATTATAGTTTCCATAAGTTTACATATAATAGAAGTCAGGCTTATTGGTCTGTAGTTACCTGGTTCGGTTTTGTCTCCCTTTTTGTGGATCGGTATTACGTTTGCTATTTTCCAGTCTGTCGGTACAACCCCTGTGTAAAGAGACTGTTGCATGATCTTGGTTAGCGGTTTGTAAATAACTTCTTTCATTTCTTTGAGTACTATTGGGAGGATCTCATCCAGCCCAGGGGATTTGTTTATTTTAAGAGCTCCTAGTCCCTTTAACTGCCTCTGTTATGCTAACTTTATTTAAAATTGGATAGGAACAGATCAACATGTTGGGCATGTTGTCCGTGTCCTCCTTTGTAAAAACCTGTGAAAAGTAACCATTTAATATATTTGCTATTTTTTTTTCTTCATCTATGATTTTGCCATTTGTGTCTCTTAGACATTTAACTTCCTCTTTGAATGTTCTCTTGCTGTTATAATATTGGAAAAATATTTTGGAATTGGTTTTAGCCCCCTTAGCAATGTTCATTTTTCTCTCTCTCTCTCTCTTGGCCTTTCTAACTTCCTTTTTGACTTGTGTTTGCAGTTCCAAGTACTCTTTCTGTGTACTTTGTTTTTGGTCCCTTTTAAACGCTCTGTAAAGTGCCTTTTTTCGCTGAATATTTTTTTTTAATTGATCTATTAAACCATTTGGGCCATTTTGTTTTAGATTTAGATTTGTCTACTTTTGGGATGTAATTGTTTTGTGCCTCTAGTACTACATTTTTAAAAAACAGCCATCCTTTTTCTGTTTTCTCTATTTTACTCCAATCTACTTCTGTTAGTCTCTGTTTCATACCTTCATAGATTGCTTTTCTAAAATTGTAAACCTTAGCTTTAGTCAATACTTTTGGGGTTTTAAAAAATATTTCAGATGAGACCATGTTGTGGTCTGAGTTTGCCAATGGCTCTCTGACCTCTGTTTTAGTTATTCTGTCTTCATTATTTGAAAAGACTAAGGCATGCCTCCCCTCTAGTCGGTGCCTTGACAAATTGCGTTAGGAAGCAGTCATTTGTCATTTCTACCATTTCAATTTCGTCTGTCGTGCCCCCCATCGGGTTTTCCCATTTTATACGGGGGAAGTTGAAATCCCCCATTAGTATGGCTTCTCCTTTTCTACACGCATTTCGAATGTCATTGTACAACAGATTATTTTGCTCAGCGTCTGAGTTTGGCGGTCTATAGCATGCTCCTATTATTATGCCCTTTGAATTTGTGTCCATTATTCTGACCCATATTGATTCTGCATTGCTTTCTTTGTCCTGATTTAACACCTGGGCTTGAAGACTATTTCTTATGTATAGCGCTACCCCTCCACCTCTTCTGTCCTGCCTGTCTTTCCTATATAGTGTGTACCCACTAATATTATATTCGTCTCCATCACTCTCAGACAACCAAGTTTCTGTAACACCTATCACATCGTAGATACTTGCTAGTGCAGTAGCTTCAAGTTCTAACATTTTGTTTCTGAGACTTCAAGCATTAAGATAAATACATTTAATAGTGGTCTTACCTGAGTTGTTGCCCTTGTTTTGATGTGGTCTCCCTTCTGTTTTTTTTGTTTTCTCCCCCCTTCCTTTCTAGTTTAAATGCTTCTGGACCTCCTGAAGGATCCTTTCTCCGAGTAGATTGGTTCCCTTTCTGTTTAAGTGCAGTCCGTCCCATCTGTATAGATAGTCCTTGTTGTAAAATGTGCTCCAATGTTCAAGAAAGGTGAAGCCTTCCTGTGTGCACCACGATTTCAGCCATGCATTTTGATTTTGTATTTCCAGCTGTCCATATGGTCCTTTGCAAGGTGCCGGCAGTATCCCAGAAAATACCACAGTTTTGGTCTTGCCTTTTAATTTCCTTCCTAGCTCTCTGAAATTTGTTTTGCAGGGATCTTGGTCTGTCTCTTCCAATGTTGTTTGTACCGATGTGGACGACTAGTACCGGGTCGTCTCCTGTTCGTTCTAGGAGCCTGTCCACATTCTCAGTGATGTGCTTGACTGAGGCTCCTGGAAGGCAGCATACTGTTGTAGTAAGGGGGTCCAAACTGCGAACTGAACTTGCTGTGTTTCTCAATATGGAGTCCCCAACAATCATGACCTCCCTTCTTTTTGCTGCCTGGCCAGCACTGTTTATAGGGTCCTGGATGTTGTTTCTTTCATTCTCCTGATGTTGGTTTTGGTCATCTAAATGTTGAAGTGGCTCAAATTTGTTGGATGTTTGGATTTCTGGTGGTTGTGTTAGACGAAGTTTCTTTTTTTCCCTGCTTCTGCCTATCTGAACCCAGCTGTTTCGACTCTCTTCCATCTCCCTGGTGGCTTTCAGTCTGCTAGGGGTGCAGACTTCCATGAATTGTGGGTGTGTCAGCTCCTCAAGCTCCTGCTGCTGTCTCATTTCCTCCAGCTCCTTTTCTAGCAGGCTTAATCGCTGAAGCAAGTCCTGGATCATGCGGCACTTTACACAAACTTGGTTGAGCTCTGTTGGGTTTTCTCGGATTTCCCACATCATGCAGTTGTCACAGATTACTGGCTTGAAGACCATTTTTATTTAGTTTAGTGTAGCTTCTGCAGCTGTCAACCTGCTTTCAACTGCTTCTAACTGCGCTGTACTTGTCCACTCGTACTTCTCCCACGATGTCGCTTCCACACGCTGTCGCTGGAAAGCCTGGCTGTCTTTGTTTGTGTTTGTGCTGCGGGCTCCGCCCCTCCCCCGTGTCACAGAACGCCACGGGATTTGAATCAGCTGCTCCGAGTTTCAGCTTGTTATCAGAAAAATACACGCAGCTGCAAGGCTTTAAGCTGCAATGCTTTCTGATTAAAGCAACTCCAGATTTAAAGATGTAATTCCTCCTTTATGCTTCTAACTGTGTTGTACTTGTCCACTTGTACTTCTCACACGATGTCGCTTCCACACGCTCCAGCACGATACTTGTTTGGTTATTTTACTCACCGTGTCCTGTTTTTGTTTCAATAAACCTTCTGAATGCTGCCATTGCGTCTCAGTTTCACTCCTCACCACTGGGTCTGTGTACTGCTTTCTGGCCTGACGTCATTCACAAAGCCACCCTGTGACAGTGACTAATCTTAATTTTGCCAAAATCGAAACTTATCCAACTAACCCCTGCCAGTTGAATGCGATCGTCAGTGTAACTGCTAAACTCCCTCTCATTGGGTGAGAGCTTTAGCTGCCTGCTCAAACTACCCAAGCTCCAATTTAATTCCTCAAAAACCTTGTTAGTCATAAGTGTCGCGTCGGCACCCAAATCTAACAGAGCCTCACACGTAATCATCCCTTGCACTCCTACTGAAAAGTACAACAGGTTTCCCTTTACTGTGATCCCCCCTAGCTTGATTCCTGTTAACGTAACACTTTCTGGCTCCCGCCCCCCTGCAATCTCCATCACCTGAACATCCTCGGGGGTAGTGGTCCCTGCTGGTGTTATTGCATGTACCTGGCATGGAGGGTTACTTTCCTGGTTTAGTCATGCTGTGTTATCTGGGGAGGGGGTACTAGACTGACTCGGAGTTGGGTTAGAATTACTCGCCAGGCTGTTTGCAGCCTGGTTTTATTGTAGTCTCTTAACCTCCTCCTTCAGCTGTTTTATTGGGTGATGCGGAGGACACCACCATGCTGATTATTCTCTGAATATCTGCTGCAAATTATAAATTATATATTGTATATTATATATAAATTATATAAATATGGAAATGGAAATAAACGCTTGTAACTGATCGGGATCTTGTCCTGGCATTCCTGCTCTATACAATCATTTCAGCTCTACATAAAAATCCCTTGGATCCTCTTTCTCCTTACATTTCAGGTTATATGCTTTCGATATAGCTAACCCTGGATTTGCAAATGGAGAGTATTTCTTAATTAGCTCCTGACACAACTTTTCAAAGTTTTCTCTCATGTCCTCAGGCACGTCATTCATCCAGGCAGATGACACTAACACCTGTTTCAAAAGAAAACCCTCTTGGATTCTTCCTTAATTCCTGCTGCATATAGAAAACTTCTACGTGGCTACCGTTTTTCTTAGAATCAAATAGGGGAACCCCGCTAATCACCGTCAATAGCTTAAAAACTGCATTATTCCCTGGCGAAAAAACTATAGGCATGACATCAGTATTCGGGGCTCTGGGTGTGCTTGACCTATTCCCAGCAGCTGGCTGGCTGTCTGGGTCTGCCTCCCTTTCACCTGTTTTATTCCAAGTTATCATTTGCTCATTTTCTAGGTCGTTAAATCTCTGCTGGAAGCTGGTCATCTGTTTTACCAGGTCTGCTATTAATTCCTCCAGGTTGCTCTTACGGCACTGTGAATCCTTTCGTTGATCTCTGGCTACAGCTGCATCTTCTAGCCTGTTGTAACAACTCCCGGTTTAGCTCTTTTAATCTCTTAACCTCTTGGTCCCTGTCTTCAGCTGCATCTCTAGCTTGTTGTGACAACTCCTGGATTACTTCTTTAAATCTCCTTATTTCTTCCTGATCATCTCCCCTGCTTTCGAGGTGCCATTTCGACATTTACTGTTTCGTTTAACTCCTTCACTACCTTATCATATTCCTGATTAAGCTCCTCATTCTCATAATAGAGACCATCCAGCCATCTAGCATATACCAGCATCCTACTATAGCCACTGCGCTCATGGGTCTAATAGTTTTATCCTGAGCTTGCTGTAAGATATTTTCTTGGGCTTGTCTTAAATTACCATCAGTTGGATTTCTTATTATGCTACTAGAATCGGGGGCATTGGGAGTTTCCTTTCTTAACATGGAGAGTAGAAAGTCATAACTCTCATCAGTCCGAGGCTCTAAACTAGGCATATCGTCTCCTACCTCATAATCAGAAACCTCCTCCATATTCTCTGCCTTACCCTACTACCAGGCTTAACAACAATGCTGTGTCTACTGCAGTTCCTGTTCCAAAAACGTTATAACGCAATTGGAAGAGGAAAGATCAGAACCGAAACCAAAATAAATTACTCACACATACTCGTAATTGTCTCTGTCAGATGCGCTTGGAAGAGGAGAAGCAAACCACTCGCTACAACATCAAAACCACAAGTTTAAGGTTTTTATGTGTTCATATGTTCATTAACCCGGTACAATAGTGTACTAAAACAATCTTATCACGTTGGGGTCACCAAATATGTGGGGCTAATTACGTTAGTTTGTTTAATAATTAATTAAAACAATTAATTTGTATAATTAATACAGTTCAAATTAACGTGCTTTAATCAACCTGAATGAATACTATATGACTATTACTATATTAGATCACTGACTAAACACAGACAAGCTATTAGTTATCTGTTAAATAATCTGAATATTCATTCACGTTAATTAAGACCTCATCAATATTATTTTATTTAATGACATGTATAAGATCGAGGAATTACAATGAACACACAAAACACCATCAACCACAACAAGGTAGGTTAAAATATTGTAGCAGTTTATTAGATAAATCAAGGGAAGTAATGTTAAAACTTTACAATGCATTAGTAAGACCTCACTTAGAATATTGTGTTCAGTTCTGGTCACCTCATTACAAAAAGGATATTGAAAGAGTGCAAAGAAGAGCGACCAGAATTATCCTGGGTTTAAAAGGCATGTCGTATGCAGACAGGCTAAAAGAATTGAATCTATTCAGTCTTGAACAAAGAAGACTACGCGGTGATCTGACTCAAGCATTCTGAAAGGTATTGTCAATGTCGACCCAGGGGACTTTTTCGACCTGAAAAAAGAAACATTGACCAGGGGTCACAAATGGAGATTAGATAAAGGGGCACTCAGAACAGAAAATAGGAGGCACTTTTTTTACACAGAGAATTGTGAGGGTCTGGAACCAACTCCCCAGTAATGTTGTTGAAGCTGACACCCTGGGATCCTTCAAGAAGCTGCTTGATGAGATTCTGGGATCAATAAGCTACTAACAACCAAACGAGAAAGATGGGCCGAATGGCCTCCTCTTGTTTGTAAACCTTCTTATTTTCTTATGTTCTTAACCTATAGTTATGCTAGAACACTCTATATTCCTGTTTATTCTGTATAACAGTAAACAAATATTATTGTATTTTTGTAAGTCTGAATAAAAAGGGAGCTAGGTTGGGGTCACACTGACCAAAAAAACACCTGTGAAATGAGCTAAGCTTGTCTTTGTCTGAGCTACTGGTGCCAAGGTTTATAACCTTGAGGAGAAAAGTAGAAACAAGAATCTCATTTAATTAACTCAAATGTTCACAGTCAAGTCTCTTATTTAAAGAATTAAGCTTGATCTGAAAGTAGTCTTTAAGCTAAACACAGGTATTCTAGAATAATTCAAACAGAATATAAGTGTAAATGTTTTATTTTAACAGAAGAACTGTTAAGTTTGAAAATTGAGAATATAGTGTAGAAATGAACTTAAAGTAAAAACTTCAGTCAAAGCAGAATGGTACCAGTCTGTGTCAGGCATATAGTAGGCTTGCCAAAGAGAAGGGCATTAATCTTGGTAACCTTTGCTTGTTTGCAGTACCAGGCGGAGGGTGATGTTTGGGGGGTTTGAAATCCAAGGATTCTATAATGAGTGATCTATTACATACTGTATAAGAAATAACTCCTGGTACAGGAAAGGGGAGTCAGTGGTGAACTATATATGGACTCATTAAATCATAGAAACTAATGAAGACCTGGTAAAAACAAGTGAGGGGGAAGCCATAGCATAGGACCATGTTATGCCATACATCTGAGAAAACGCTTACAGAAGACTCTTCTATTAATGATGGATGACCTCGACAGAGAAGCAGGTGGTTTGGAACTTGCCTGAACTGGATTTTTGTAAAAAAATACAGAGAGAGGTCACGTTTAGTTTAAAGCATTGAATAGCTAAAATGGGACTGTTATATTTTGACTGTGTTCTTGATAGACTGGATTTAAGTGAGAATACTTGGATATATAGTTGAATGCTTAGAGGTTTGCTATGGACCTTCTACCAGCCCCTATCCAATATGTTTTAGTTAATTCTTAAACCACATCTATACATGTAATAAAGTCAACACTGCAGAGGATGTTTTTAATGTTGAAAGGGAATTATATTTTTTAACCCAGGTTGGAATAATTAAACCAAAGTAGGTGTTATATATTAAACACATCTTTCTATATGTATTCTTCATATACTTGCACTGTATTCACATGCATGCTGTTCAAAAGTTCACCTCACATATTTTGGAAATGTAGGGGAGGTGGACTAGGGGACGATGGCTAATTAATCTTACAGAAGGAGTTACCAGGTGCTTTGAAAATGTTATTAACTTGAAGGACAGGAGCTGTTAAGGCTGATTAATGTTTGAGATTTAATTGAGACCTCTGACGTAATAAGTGAAGCAAAAACTCTATAAAAACCAAAGTAAAACCCCAGTCAAGCATCACTGAACTTCCTAACTACAAGCTGATGTGATCCATGCTTTGAAAATCTCTGATCAAGCTGATTGTTGTTGGTGTCGTATTTAGAAGTCTTTGCTTTTGAAGACAGTTTCTGTCTTTATATTATATTCTACACTCCCATATATATATCTATATATATATATATATATATATAGGAAGGTAATAACTATTTTAAATCTATATCTCTTTTATATTGATGCATTGCTATAAGGTATATAAAACTTATGTTTTAGTCTAAGAGAATAATAGATATTGGATGTTCTAGGATTTAACAGTGGGCGTTTTTAGCTTTATGCACTTAAAGCACTTAAAGGCAAAACATGTTATAACAATAAACATATTAAAGTATTAATGCTATTAGACCTGTTAAGGCACTGAACTTCCCAGATTACCTTTCAGCGGGGATTTGACGTAGTCTGTAACTACTCAATCCATTTAAGCATTTAATAAACCAAAGGGGTACTAATACTACTCTGATTCGTTAAAACTGCAAATCGAATGAGTCTGTAAGTTTGATTATTAAAAGTCATCTGGATACGTTGCAAGCCCAGTGCACGAAAGATTCACTTACAGGAGTCTGAAACATCTTTATGTCCTCCTGAACATCTCCCCTGAGTTTAAGAGTGTGCTTGGAGTGTACATATATATATATATATATATATATATATATATATATAGAAATAAAGAGTACGTGATGAAGAGTGGAGGGAAGGCATGACCAGTCGGCCAGTAGAGGAGGAGCGGAGAGGGCGAGAAGGGGTGTAGGGAGATACAAGGGATTGGAGGTAGGAGGGGGCAGTGTGGTGAAGGGAGCGGAAGGCAAGAACAAGGGTCTTGAATTGAATGCAGGCAGAGATAGGTAGCCAGTGGAGGGTGCTAAACAGAGGGGTAGCATGAGAGTAGCGAGGTTGAGAGAATACAAGACGAGCAGCAGAATTTTGAATGAGCTGCAGGGGCCAGATAATCGAAGCAGGGAGACCAGCAAAAACAAGTCAAATTACCAAGCATATGGTGGATGTTTTAAGAAAAATAAATGAACAAACAGATTTGTCAAAAGTGGGATTAAAACACACACTCAGGCACGTACTGCGGGTTGAAAATGCGCTGCTGCACTACTTTTATTAAATAAACACAAAACGAAACCAAAAAAAAACAGTGTGAGGGCCAAAAGAAAACACAACCAAATAGTCAGCACTCACATATCCGACCCGATAAAATTTTGACTTCAGTGACGGTTAAACTCATGTGACGCATATCTGATTATTTTATTTTGGCCCTTCCAAAACCTTGTCCGTTTTTCAAGGAACACAAAAAAAGATACAATATCAAAAATATATACCTGAAATGACTGTTTCTAAAATAAGTAGGCTTCCATTTAGATGTACTGTATTGGGTTTTGTTGGTACAGAACTATATTTTCAACAGAAGAACTATTTTAATATGGAACAATACGATTCTGAAAATATCACTTGCCAAAAGAGACACGAGGGCTGTAATACAGTACATACTTTCAAATCCAGTACGTATTGTAGCAGTATGTAAAATTCCCCGTTAACGACCCAACAGCAAAATGAAATAAAAATGTTACTGTGATGGGGTACATCCCGCCCCTGTGTTGTATTATTTTGTATTTGTATTATGATTTATTTGTTATATTATGTCGGCGAAAAGCCATATTGTGTATTTAAAATGCAGGGCAGACCAAAAGCTCTCTGCCATTATTTCTGGTTTGTTATTTATTATTTATAAACTCATGAGAATGTGTGACTGTCGGCTAATAATTAATAGATTGGCTGGCAGTCACACAGATTATTAAAACCTCTGTATGTGACCATCGTCTTAATTTGGAGATGGCCACGTATATTTAAAGCAGAGATCAACCGCACAGAAGGATGATTGAGGCAGAGATGAGAGTACTCTGCAAAGGATTGCTATTTTCGAGAAGCAACTGCTACCGCTGTACCACACGGTATCTGTGTTTATTTTGGCCCTAATGCTGTTTTGTTTTTGTTTATACTTGTGTTGTTTTGTTTGTTATTATTAAAGCCTGAGCGCAATAGCATCTTGTTTCCTCGCACCTTATCTTTGTTTGCCTGTGTTTACTTCCTGGAACTGACTCACCCACAAGGCATCCTGCCACAGTTACCCATGCACAGAACTGCATACAACATAAAAGGTCATGCAATTTAGCAAAAGATTAAAAAACAAGGGAGATCTGGACTAACTATATGGCACATGCGTGGTGCGCTGCAGGAAAAGGCCACCAGTCTCGTAGGATCCTCCTGTCAGTCATGGCGATGACACGGAGAGGTGGGGAAGAGGATGTGTTGGGGGACGTGTGTAGGTATATGGGGAACTCTGGCCACCCCAGTGTATAGAAATAGCTGAGCGTAGGTCAGAGGCCCGTACTGACCGGATTAGCGGCACTGCGTAAGCACCTGTGAGTGCGCCAGTATTTCTACTGTTTACCAGTATTGGTACCGTTGTCGGTACTTAGGCCATGGACAATAGCACCCTCTGCGGGCTAAAAGACAGAACATCAAAAAT
This sequence comes from Acipenser oxyrinchus oxyrinchus, assembly GCA_030684275.1. Taxonomy (NCBI): domain Eukaryota; kingdom Metazoa; phylum Chordata; class Actinopteri; order Acipenseriformes; family Acipenseridae; genus Acipenser; species Acipenser oxyrinchus. The sequence continues at coordinate 540,885 of CM060293.1, read as the reverse complement.
AATAAAACTGGGCACCAGTTCAGTGTTTTCAAATAAAATTTCTGTCTTCCATGTGCGTCAGTGAATTGCCCACCACCATTCCACAGTTACATATATATAATGGGGATTGATTTTGTTCTTAATACAAGGGTGGTAAAACACGACTGATGGGTATCTGGGTAACAGATATCTGAGTGCTGACTGTAATACAAAAACAGATACCCGGCAAGGTAGGTAGTAGTTGTTCTTCATAAACATTACTTCCAGCAATCCAGCGCTGCTCGCTCTCTCCTGCGCAGCACGAACCCCGGCTTTTATTGATGTGGCTGCCTTCGGATAAACATTCAATCATTCAATCCGAAGACAGCCACATTCCACACAAGGAAAAATCACCAGCTTAACACAGGGGCGGTGTGTACCCTGTCACACGTACGATAAGCCCACCAGCACTTCAAGCTGACATGGAGGATAAAACTCACAGATTACATCTCTTCCGTATGATAAACCCACCAGCACTTCAAGTTGACATGGTCTCACGTTTTCATTTTGAAATCAATAGCAGAGTGGTTTCCATTACTAGCACTGCTGTGTTTGTATGCTGTCTACTCCTGCTATTTCCAGCACAGTGATGCAGTGATGGATGCTGCCAATCACAGGCACCTGTATTGTGACTACTTGCTGTGAAGCCAATCAAACAGGACTTAACTGCTCTCTCAATTTACAGGGAGTCAGGAGTTCCTATTGAAAATCACATTTCAGAGGGGGCACAAATGACAATATTTCAAACCAGCTCACTTCAGAAACCCAGCATTTAGTGTTATTAACAGAGCCCCTGAAGCTGCCGTATATCATGTGTAATAATGACAACAGCACACAGCATTGGAATGGAGGGCCATTGCTGTATTTAGTAGTAATAACACCAGCCAAAATTGGATAGGAACAGGTCGACATGTGGGGCATGTTGTCCGTGTCCTCCTTTGCAAAAACCTGTGAAAAGTAATCATTTAATATATTTGCTATTTTTTTCTTCATCTATGATTTTGCCATTTGTGTCTCTTAGACATTTGACGTTTTGAGGTTTGGGTGGTCTAGTGAGTTGAATG
>CM060293.1:526806-539303 GCA_030684275.1 Acipenser oxyrinchus oxyrinchus | reverse complement strand
GAATGATGAGGTTTGGATGGTCTGGTGAAGTTGTGAATGACAAAGTTTGGATGGTGTGATCTGGATTTTTTAAGCTTTAGTTTTTATTTGCAACCTGCAGTTGCATGGCCTTTTTTTATGGCTTTTTATTTGTAAAGAGCTTTAAGATCCTTATAATGAAAGACGCTATCTAACACAGATTATGATGACAGTTATTATTATTAGTAGTAGTAGTCATAGTAGTATTATCAATAATCAATAATACACCGATGATGGAAAGCAAGAAGGATGTTCTTCATTACAGTGGATATGATACGTCAAGGCCTTGTTAGTTGCCTCTCTTTTTGTGGAAGATATATCTTTGTTCTCCGGTTTTAAATAATCCTTGTCTAATCCTAACATTGTTTTAAACATTATACCAGACATTTAGTGTATGTAATAACTGTTTTTTATTTGTTTTTATTTTAAATGTTAAACACTTTTCTTTGGGACCAGTTAGGAGATCTGAATTGTCAGATTGTTTTCCAAATGGTTTCATGTGCGCACAACCGGCATTAACATTTTTGAAAATCCAGTATTGTGCCGAATATAGCCTTGCAGCCAAATAATATCGAACAGGCAAGGATAGCCCTCCTAGTTTAGAGAGTGAGAATCTCTGTTTTTTATTCTGGGCTGGGAACCTTCCATAGACAATCTACAGAATTTTACAGTTTAGCGTGTTCTGCTATTAATTCTAATTATTATACTGATTATTGGTAGCCTAAAACAATATAATATAATTCTTTACATGCAAATTAACATTTTCCCATCCAACTAACAGTGTGATTTTTCATGGACCCAGGCTCCCCAATTAATATTTTCATCTTTTTAGGTGTAAAATGGACTGCACTGGCACAGGATTGGAAATGATGACTCTTTCATGGGATGAGATAGGACAGAATGGGAAATGATGACTCTTTCATGGGATGGGATGGAACAGGATTGGAAATGATTACTCTTTCATGGGATGGGATGGGACAGGATTGGAAATGATTACTCTTTCATGGGATGGGATGGGACAGGATTGGAAATGATGACTTTCATGGAATGGGATGGAACAGGATTGGAAATGATGACTCTTTCATGGGATGGGATGGAACAGGATTGGAAATGATTACTCTTTCATGGGATGGGATGGGACAGGATTGGAAATGATTACTCTTTCATGGGATGGGATGGGACAGGATTGGAAATGATGACTTTCATGGAATGGGATGGAACAGGATTGGAAATGATGACTCTTTCATGGGATGGGATGGAACAGGATTGGAAATGATTACTCTTTCATGGGATGGGATGGGACAGGATTGGAAATGATGACTCTTTCATGGGATGGGATGGGACAGGATTGGAAATGATGACTCTTTTGTGGGATGGGATGGGACAGGAACATTTTTGACAGGACAGGATGGGACAGGACTGAAGTTTCTTTCCTGTGTCACTCGCTAGTGCAAGCCTTTTGTTCATTATATTGAGGGGTTTGTTATAGCGAAAGGACAATCAAAATGAAGGATAAGCTGTTGAAGTAAGTTAATGAGTTGAGATTGGGACTAAAAGTAGAATTACATGTACCTGTTCATCACATGTATCCAGTATTCTCTTTGTTTTACTCTGTTCTTTAAAGAATTAAAACACAGTTCAAAAAAAGAAAAAAATCAGAATCGAGCTTTTATTCCAAATCAGTCCCACATGAAAAGTTTGAAATATCAAAGATCACCAGATGCTTGAGGCAGTTTTTATTTTCTTTAATCAAATCGATCAATAATTTCCAGCTTTGTTGCAACATAAAATTATTTTTGTTCCGGAGACTAGTCACACAGTGTGCACTGTTTTATGACAGTGAAAAGTTAACTTCACTGTGGAGATGGCTCCCGTGCTACACACTAGGATATTGACAGTGTGTTTAGATTATCGATTTTGATTTGTATTGCTTAGTTGGGATCCAGGGTCCAGGTTTGTTATTATGAAGGGTGTTCTAGTGATGGTATACTGTATTACTGCTGCTTCTTCTCGATTCTACGCTGACTCAAACCTGGCAGACCAGTTAGTAGAGAATCGAACTCACCAACGGCATTGTCCCGCCATTCCAGTATGATCAACGCTAATGACAAATGAAAAGATTGTGCCAAAATGAAAAACAAAAGAAATAAAAAATGAAAAGATTGTGCCAAAATGAAAAACAAAAGAAATAAAAAATGAAAAAATTGTGCCAAAATGAAAAACAAAAGAAATAAAAAATGAAAAGATTGTGCCAAAATGAAAAACAAAAGAAATAAAAAATGAAAAGATTGTGCCAAAATGAAAAACAAAAATAAAAAATGAAAAGATTGTGCCAAAATGAAAAACAAAAGAAATAAAAAATGAAAAGATTGTGCCAAAATGAAAAACAAAAGAAATAAATGAATAAATAAATAAATAAATAACGAAATAAAAAAAAAAAAAATAAATAAATAAATAAATAGTTTTCTATGTAATGTATTTACTTTATTTATTTATTCGATTTTTATGTATGTATGTATATTTATTTATTTTTAATTTTGCCACAAATTATCCTCCATAGAAATAGGGAGATATATTGAAAACCTTTGTTTTACATGCTATGCTGTATTTTAAGACCTGGGGCTTGTTTCTATATCCCGAATGCCTAAGTGGAAATACGAAAGGTCTTACGACAAGTTATCACCTCCAATTCCGAACACTTCTCATGCGTTTCTATATTCCATACGAATTGAATTGAAATACGAAAGGTAGCCTCGGGTACCTCGCTCATTCTATACGTGAAAATGAATGGACACAATGGCGAGAATATACTGTAAAAGGTATTGTAGAGGGAATTGCTTAATTATCTTTTAATTATTATAATTGCACTTAATGGTAACAAAACCATTTGAACAATTTGATTAGCATTTTGCAAACAAATCATTTATAATTCATATAGTAGAATGTTGCCAAATGTATAACAAAGGTCGATTACTTGAGTAGAGTGTTTATTATTATAGATTGCTAAACTTAAAACTATTTATCAATTGAATTATCAATGAAATACACTTATCTGCAACATTCCTTCCTTCCATATATATATATATATATATATATATATATATATATATATATATATATATATATATATATATATATACTGTATGTGCTCCTCTCTATGACCTGCCTTGTTCTTCCGTGGTCTGCATTGTTAAGAGACAGATGTTAAGAGATATGGGGACAGGGGATACTCGCTGTCCCCCATTAGCCATCCATCGTGGGAGCCGCCTTCCTCTCCAATGTCTTTAGCAGCACAGTACGATTGTCCATATAAATGCATCACGTGTACACCCGGCCATTTAGAAACAACATGTCTCATAATACGGTCACTGTCGCATATAATCTGCACATTCATAGAGTGGTACCCTTTCCGACACACATGATGATATTCATCCACACTTGGTGCTTTTATTTGAATATGTGTGCCATCCACAGCTCCAAACACTTTGGGGAAACCACAGATGGAATGAAAACATTCCATCTTTATTGACTGTAATTCCCGTACAGTGGGCCAAGTAATGTAGTCGGAAGTAATGTTGTCAGCGCAGTAGTAACATTACCAATGGAATGACATACTGATGCAGAAGTGTTAAAGGGACTAGGAGCTCTTAAACAAATCCCCTGGAGATCCTCCCAATAGTACTCAAAGAAATGAAAGAAGTTATTTACAAACCGCTAACCAAGATCATGCAACAGTCTCTTGACACAGGGGTTGTACCGACAGACTGGAAAATAGCAAACGTAATATCAATCCACAAAAAGGGAGACAAAACCGAACGACAGACCAATAAGCCTGACTTCCATTATATGTAAACTTATGGAAACTATAATAAGATCCAAAATGGAAAATTACCTATATGGTAACAATATCCTGGGAGACAGTCAGCATGGTTTTAGGAAAGGTAGATCATGTCTAACTAACCTGCTTGATTTTTTTGAGGATGCAACATTGACAATGGATAATTGCAAAGCATACGACATGGTTTATTTAGATTTCCAGAAAGCTTTTGACAAAGTCCTGCATAAAAGATTATTTCTCAAAATTGAAAGCAGTAGGGATCCAAGGAAATGCATGCACATGGATGAGGGAGTGGTTAACATGTAGAAAACAGAAAGTACTGATTAGAGGAGTGTGACAGGATGCGAGTGACGTGGTGCAATAAATACAATGTCCAAACCAGATTCTCCCAAAATGTCAGTGATTTATTTAATAAAGTTTAAGAAACAAAATAACAAAAATAACAAAAGAAAAACACTCCTAATCCACGATCCTCCGTGCACGGAAACTGTGCTCTGTTATTCCAGGGATTGTGGTGAGTGGTTGGTGCCGTGCTGTGAGGGAAGTGCTCCGGGGATTGTGCTGGCTCAGTGGCTGCAGCCCCTCGCTCCTACTCCTCCGCTGTAAAAACAAACACAGACACAGACACAAAAACAAAAAGAGAACAGCTCCGGCTGGTGGCTCATTTCTCTCAGCACAAAAGCCCAGGTACTGACGTAGCTGCTTCCCCTTTGTACCCAGCAAACTCCTCCCTGCAGCCAGCACGTCGCCATGGTTTCTCCAATAGAGGGCTGCCCCACAGCTGACCTGCAATGGAATCGTCCGGAGTACTTGCAGCTACGCGCCCCTCCTAATATGGTCACCTTCCGGTTTCCACCAACCACCGAGGTGGCAAATCTAGGAGGCAGCATACCCTCACCTTTACACAACACCCTTTCTAGTTGGGAGGGAGATTTACAGCATTGATCCTTTCTCTCTTCATCACAAGGAGAAACCTCAAAATGGAGCGAGGTAACCAGTGGTGTGCCACAGGGATCAGTATTAAGTCCCCTGCTACTCCTAATCTACATTAATGATTTAGATTCTGGTATAGTAAGCAAACTTGTTAAATTTGCAGACAACACAAAAATAGGAGGAGTGGCAAACACTGTTGCAGCAGCAAAGGTCATTCAAAATGATCTAGACAGCATTCAGAACTGGGTAGACACATGGCAAATGAAATTTAATAGAGAAAAGTGTAAAGTATTGCATGCAGGCAATAAAAATGTGCATTATAAATATCATATGGGAGAAACTGAAATTGAAGAAGGGAACTATGAAAAAGACCTAGGAGTTTATGGTGACTCAGAAATGTCTTCATCTAGACAATGTGGGGAAGCTATAAAAAAAGCCAACAAGATGCTCGGATATATTGTGAGAAGTGTTGAATTTAAATCAAGGGAAGTAATGTTAAAACTTTACAATGCATTAGTAGGACCTCACCTAAAATATTGTGTTCAGTTCTGGTCACCTTGTTACAAAAAGGATATTGCTGCTCTAGAAAGAGTGCAAAGAAGAGCAACCAGAATTATCCCGGGTTTAAAAGGCATGTCGTATGCAGACAGGCTAAAAGAATTGAATCTATTCAGTCTTAAACAAAGAAGACTACGCGGCAATCTGATTCAAACATTCAAAATCCTAAAAGGTATAGACAATGTCGACCCAGGGACTTTTTCGACCTGAAAAAAGAAACAAGGACCAGGGGTCACAAATGGAGATTAGATAAAGGGGCATTCAGAACAGAAAATAGGAGGCACTTTTTTACACAAAGAATTGTGAGGGTCTGGAACTAACTCCCCAGTAATGTTATTGAAGCTGACACCCTGGGATCCTTCAAGAAGCTGCTTGATGAGATTCTGGGATCAATAAGCTACTAACAACCAAACGAGCAAGATGGGCTGAATGGCCTCCTCTCGTTTGTAAACTTTCTTATGATGCCTTGCTCAGTGCCAACGTATCGCCCAATACATTCTGGAAGGAACCGCTGGCAAGAAAATGTAAACAACACTTGCACTTCTGTAGACAGGCATGATGTCTCTTTGTTTGTCTTCTGCGGCTCAAGCCAGGTCAAACGTTCCTGGGTGTCCTCCCTCTTTAAACAGTACTTTGCAATTATTTCCTCATTAGATTTTACGCGCCTGTCTGTTACTGTAATTGATGTTCTAAGTGTTTGTAATTCTCTCTCTCTGTGTTGTAGATATACAGCATGCATCAGAGACACCATTTGTTTAGCAACCATACGCAAGAAACGCGAGAAAACTAGGTGAGACTGACCTTTCGTGTTTATACGATGACAAATTTGGTGGTGATAAATTACGAATGGTATGAACGAGTGGTGTGAGTGTTGGTACATGGAAACGCAACTTTCTTCGAATTTGTTGCTTACGATATTGTACCTGCCAGATACGCATTCGTATGTGTATATAGAAACGGGCCCCTCTAGTCATTTTGAAAATGTTTGGCTTTGATTAATAATGCCTCAAAGCGGTCTCTTTCATATTAAGACAATGTAAATAAAATATGTCCGGTGATTTGTGTTTAAAACAGGAGGTGCAATCATGCTTTTATTAAAAAAAAAAACTAAAAAAAAACTGGGTCGTAGTGAAACCCCAAGGATCATTGACAGATGATGGATTCTGGTCAATGTCCCCTCTAACTGGAATCAGAGCTGAGCTTCAACAGTGCTCATTCTATGTGTATTTCATTTACGTTCTTGTTTCTTTCTTTTCATATGCTGAGTTACTGTATATGCAGTACAAAAGCCTGACAGAGATAGTATGCTTGCAAATATTATTTGAGAAAAATCCTAATCCAAACAAATGTCGCTTACAGCAGTACTTTCAGAATAGAACATGCAGTGCATACCATAACTATTCCATAAGCATTCCCCTAGGTAGCATTGCAATATACAGGTATGTCCGTTTTGATTAAATGTGATACTCAGGTGTAAACATTCAGTTATCTAGAAGCTGTTATAAGCCCAAAGGAGGTCACATCACATTTAAATGGCAGTATCTTTGGGAATTTGTTTTGGCATTTAAAGAAAATATATTCTTCTATCTGGTCCATCTAAAGAATTGTTTCTAACAGACCTTAACTTTCAATAGCCATTCTTCCTTCATACCACTAGGAGGCATACTGGAATAAGGTGTGACTGCACATACAGACACCGTTACTAGAAAAGGGAACATACTGTACAGCAGGGGTCTCCAACCCTGGTCCTGCAGAGCCCCAATCCTGCAGGTTTTATAGGTGTATTTACATCATCAATGGCTAAAGATCTGGAACACGTTGCTGGACTAATTAAGCCAATACTTGGTTCAATTAAGTACTTCGGTTCAAATGAAAACTAGAAGCCCCTGTAGCGCTCCAGGACTGGGATTGGGGACCTCTACTTTACAGTAACATAGGTTGGGTATCAGATATTCAATTCGATTGAGAGAAATTGAATACAAAACCATTCATTTAAACCGAATGAGTTTGTGTAACGTGGTGCTTTGGGTGAATACACCATTAGTCTTCACTAACAGCGTATTGAACTGGTTCTTTACAGAAACAGCAATGGGGTTAAGGGTAGGATCCATAAACCCTACATCTGTTTCTGGTCCCTGCCTGAATGCAACACAAATTATTTCTGTAGAAGGTCGATTTCCCTTTTCCCTGACTGGTTCTAAGGAGCCAGAGGATCAGGATCTGTGTTATGGTGATCTACGTTTGTGCTCACCTCTGAAATGTTTGATAAAAAACACCAGACTTGCTCAGGGTCACACACAGTGAGTCAGTGGCTGAGCTGGGATTGAACTGGTAACCTCCTGGTATCAAGCCTTTTTCTTTAACCCCTGGCCCAGCAAGCCTGCTGTTATCCCAAAGAAACAACATTCCAGGAAGGGAGACGGTTCTAACACATTCAAACAACAACATCTAAATGATAAAACTGACAGGATACCAGATTCTTATCCTAGCAGATATTGGCTTATGACATCCAGCTGTGGTAGAGCAAGACAACCGAGTAAAAATGAAACGTCTCAACTGGTGACATTTGTCTCACTTTGTCCAACATCAAAGGAAAAGCTGATTCCTGGCTTGGGCTAAAGACAAAATACGTAGATGGCGACCCCTTGTGGAAGTAGCACAAAGGACATGTTACCAGCAGTGCTTTTTACAAGAGACAAAATAAAACTGAAGAAACTAAGAATATTCTTAAAATATCTTGATTTAAAAATCACTATGAGCACAACATATGAGAATTTCATTCTCATATCCCCTATAAACGCAAAATATCACTGTCAGCAAATTTGATAGGAAAGACTTCAAATAAAAATGTACGCTGATATATTTAGTATGTAAAGAAAGGAAATTGCTTAGGGGGAACATGACAGAAATTTTGAAAAAAGGGTTAAATACATTTTTTAATTGTAGTTTTAACTTGATTTTTTTTACGTATTACTTCAATTTTGGTATTATGTAAGCATTATGTTTAGCCAGTGGCACATTAATGTAAAGTATAACAGTTTAATGATTGAGTAATTTACATGTATTAAAATACACTGACATGCCCATCCCGAGTCTAAACGTGCATTAAATATTTGGTGTAAGTTTTGATGTTTTGTTATTAAGTATATTTTGTAACCTGATTAAACAAAATCCTTTTTAAATTTAAAGTAATCATTTTCTTTGTCTGTTCAAAAAAAAGCATTTAATAGAGAAAAGTGTAAGGTACTGAACGCAGGCAATAAAAATGTGCAGTATAAATATCATATGGAAGATCTTGAAATTGAAGAAAGAATCTATAAAAAAGACTTAGGAATGTCTTCATCTAGACAATGTGGGGAAGCTATAAAAAAAGGCCAAAAAGATGCTCAGATATATTGTTAAAAGTGTTGAATTTAAATCAAGGGAAGTAATGTTGAAACTTTACAATGCATTAGTAAGACCTCATCTAGGATATTGTGTTCAGTTCTGGTCAGCTTATTACAAAAAGGATATTGCTGCTCTAGAAAGAGTGCAAAGAAGAGCGACCAAAATTATCCCGTGTTTAAAAGGCATGTCATATGCAGACAGGCTAAAAGAATTGAATTTATTCAGTCTTGAATAAAGAAGACTACGCGGTGATCTGATTCAAACATTTAAAATTCTAAAAGGTATTGACAATGTCGACCCAGGGAACTTTTTCGACCTGAAAAAAGAAACAAGGACCAGGGGTGTAAGGAAATTTGTTAGAATATTTGGAATGCATGGTACTTTCAATGGAGAGATATTGAGCACAGAGTTTAGGTGGGGTATTTTGGAATGCAGGGTCTGTCTCAATAAATTGCAGATTGACTAGAGGGAGAGCAAATATGACCATTTATAGGCATTTGTGAAAGGGGTCCCCTGTTCTGCTTTGTTTGGTTGTATGGGGGTGTCACAAAGACGGCAGCAGTGGGTGACGTCAGACCAGAAACAGGAAAAAAATAAACAAAGACTTGGGGTTTTGGTGAAGCTGAGCGCGTGATCGCGCTCAGCATTTAATAATTAAACAGAAAATAAAAGGTTGGTACACAAAACACGACACGGCACTTGCGGCCAAAATAAACAGGTAAACAAAACGAACACACACTTAACAAATGGTGCACGGAGACAAACAAACACGGTGAGTACAAAAACACTTATTATTCTTCTTATTATATTACTCTCCTTCTCCACACCCGTTCTCCACTCTCGAACACCCAACCCCGAGTGAGTCAAACGTGGATCTATATATACTGTTGTGCTGGGATTCAATTACTAATTAATTATTCACTTGAATCCCAGCACGTGAATTAATTACGTGCAACCTCGTGCTCACATATTAAATACTTTAAATGCACGTGCAGTGATGTGCAATCCCGTGCCTAAATACAATTACATTTTTAAACGCACGTGAAACACAGACCCGCTTATATCCCGTGTACCAATACACCAATATTAACACAGCACACGCAACATACAACATAGAACACACACATGCACACAGGGGCGGGGCACATTGCCACAGGGGGGATGGGAGAATCTCAGAGATAACAGAAGCAAAGAAATGTTTGTGAGGCTTGGAAACTTGCCACTACACAGGTATAGTGAGGAGGGGTCATAAATGACATCATTAAAAGGATGTGTTTTGGAATCTACAAAACTGAAATGAATGCATTGCATGGTGCTCAGTTCTATCAATCTCACTGCAGCCCAGAGTGACACGACTCTGTTCAATACAATTGTCTATTCTACACTTTACCAAAAAACATATATAATTGACAAAAATAATTTTGTTTTTCACTTGTTTATCAATTTTTCCATACAGGGGTCACAAATGGAGATTAGATAAAGGGAAATTCAGAACAGAAAATAGGAGGCACTTTTTTACACAGAGAATTGTGAGGGTCTGGAACCAACTCCCCAGTAATGTTGTTGAAGCTGACACCCTGGGATCCTTCAAGAAGCTGCTTGATGAGATTCTGGGATCAATAAGCTACTAACAACCAAACAACTAATTAGAGGAGAAACCTCAAAATGTAGTGAGGTAGCCAGGGGTGTACCACAGGGATCAGTATTAGGTCCTTTGCTATTCCTTATCTACATTAGTGATTTAGATTCTGGTATAGTAAGCAAGCTTGTTAAATTTGCAGACGACACAAAAATAGGAGTGGTGGCAAACACTGTTGTAGCAGCAAAGGTAATTCAAAATGATCTAGACAGCATTCAGAACTGGGCAGACACATGGCAAATGACATTTAATAGAGACAAGTGTAAAGTATTGCACACAGGCAATACAAATGTGCATTATAAATATCATATGGGAGATACTGAAATTGAAGAAGGGAACTATGAAAAAGACCTAGGAGTTTATGTTGACTCAGAAATGTCTTCATCGAGACAATGTGAGGAAGCAATAAAAAAGGCCAACAAGATGCTCGGATATATTGGAGAAGTGTTGAATTTAAATCAAGGGAAGTAATGTTAAAACTTTACAATGCATTAGTAAGACCTCACCTAGAATATTGTGTTCAGTTCTGGTCACCTTGTTACAAAAAGGATATTGCTGCTCTAGAAAGAGTGCAAAGAAGATAGTTAATCTTCCCTCTGACATTGAGGGATGCGCACCAGGCCGCACACCCGCCGCTCCGGATTCGGGGATCTGAACCCGACTCCCTTTCGATCGGCCGGGGGGCGACGGAGGCAATCGCCCCTCCCTTTCAGAAGGGTGTTCGCCTATCTCTTAGGACCGACTGACCCATGTTTCAATTGCTGTTCACGTGGAACCCTTCTCAACTTTGGCGTTTGGGGATGCACACCAGGCCGCACAACCTTTGTCTTTCTGGAGGTCCGCCACGACCTGAAATAACAAATGGATATGTCATGTGAACATGCTGTATATCTAAACATAGCGATGGTTCCCTCTTTCACTAGCACACTGAAACACACTGAAACACAGACGTTTTAGGTGTTAACCCTAATATTTGCAGCAGCAGCGATGCAATTTTAAAGCTTGTCACCATTTTTCAACTTTTTTTAATTAATACAAAATGCAGTTTCTGCTCAATTTGTAATAAAGCAGTACTTGTTATATGATCCTGATAGTAATCGTCATATAATCAGAGACTTCTGAGGACACAGACGTTTTAGGTGTTAACCCTACTATTTGCAGCAGCAGCAATGCAATTGTAAAGCTTGTCACCATTTTTCAACATTTTTTTTTACTTATAATAAAGTAAATAAATAATGTTCCAATGGTCATTTGAAATGTGCTGCAAGTTTAAGATCATCTGGAAATTAAACACTGATGCCTTTTTTAGTTGTATTGTTTTTGAAAAAAAGTTGAAAGGCTGGGAGGATCTTCTGTGGAGAAGATCTTCCCTCCCTTTCAACATTTACTTTTCAAAACGAACATTTGTCATTCAAAAGTCCAACAGCATAATGCAAGGAGAATGGCTAATTTGTTAGGAACAGTAGATTGGAAGGTGACACAAGTTTAAGAAAATTAAAAAAGTAAAAACGCAAAGAGAAAAAAAATGTACTTTTAAACAAGTAACAGCTCCACAGAGCAAGGGAGTACAGCAGAATACTCAGGCCCAGGAAGACAGCTTGTTGCTGGGTAGGTTCTGCAGCTGGTGGCCTCTCATCATATGGTAAAAGCTTGCACAAGGAGAATAGCCAGTTGGTTAGGAGCAGTCAGTTTGAAGGCAGCACAATTAAAAAAGTCAGAAAAAGTTGAAAAAAGGAGGAGAAAAAAATCAAATCATAAAATGCACATTTTGTCTAATAATAGACAAAACCAATTTAAAAAACGGTGTGCACGTGTTCTGACTGCCCTGTAGAACACAGCAGGCAGCCTGCCATGTCTCTGCCTGCCACCCTCACTAAAACAGACAGAAAACTCCCTGGGTGGGCCTGGGTGGGCAAAAGTGCTTATTTTGGTCAAAAATGGGAAAATGAAAAAAAAAACGATGCACACCTCCATCAAATGATAAAACTTAACATACTGCTATTCCCAAATGATGAAAAAGCTGCTCGAAGGGGGTCTGCTGGCCCTTCTCCTGTGGAGAAGATGTCACGTCTTCACCAAAGGAGAAGTATCTTCACCAAAGAAGAAAATCTTCTTCGGTGAAGA
>CM060293.1:509306-516806 GCA_030684275.1 Acipenser oxyrinchus oxyrinchus | reverse complement strand
ACTTTTCCACATTTCATTGTGTTACAACATGGAATCAAAATGGATTTAATTAGGAGTTTTGCCACTGATCAACACAAGAAAAGTCCATAATGTCAAAGTGAAAAATAAAATCTACAAATTGTTCTAAATTAATTACAAATATAAAACAGAAAATAATTGATTGCATAAGTATTCACCCCTTTGCTATGACACACCTAAATAAGCTCTGGTGCAACCAATTGTCTTTAGAAGTCACATAATTAGTTGAATGGAGTCCACCTGTGTGCAATTAAGGTGTTTCACATGATTTCAGGTTAAATACACCTGTCTCTGGGAGGTCCCACAGTTGGTTAGTACATTTCCTAACAAAAACTACATCATGAAGATGAAGGAACATTCAAAGCAAATCCGGAATAAGGTTCTTCAAAAGCACCAATCAGGGGTAGGATATGAGAACATTTCCAAGGCATTGAATATCTCTCAGAGCACAGTAAAGTCCATTATTAAGAAATGGAGAGAATATGGCACAACTGTGAATCTGTCTAGAACAGGCCGTCCTCAGAAACTGAGTATCTGGGCGAGAAGGGCACTAGTCAGGAGGCCACCAAGAGGCCTATGGCAACTCTAAAGGAGTTACAGTGTTCCACGGCTGAGCTGGGAGACACTGTGCATACGGCAACAATAGCTCGGGTGCTTCACAAAACTGGCCTTTATGGGAGAGTGGCAAAAGAAAGCCATTGTTGAAAAAACTCGCATCAAATCTCGGCTAGAGTTTCCCAGGAGGCATGTGGGAGACTCTGAGACCAAGTGGAAGAAGATTCTATGGTCTGATGAGACCAAAATAGAGCTTTTTGGCCTCAACGCTAAGCACTATGTTTGGCGCAAGCCTAACACCGCACATCATCCTGAGAACACCATCCCTACCGTGAAGCATGGTGGTGGCAGCATCATGCTATGGGGATGCTTCTCTGCGTCAGGGCCTGGAAAGCTCATGAAGATAGAGGGCAAAATGGATGTGGCAAAGTACAGAGAAATCCTGGAGGAAAACCTGCTGAAGTCTGCTAGAGACCTGGGACTTGGGAGAAGATTCATCTTCCAGCAGGACAATGACCACAAACATACAGCCAAAGCCACATTGGAGTGGCTTAAAACAAAAGGTCAATGTCCTGGAGTGGCCCAGTCAAAGACCGGACCTCAATCCAGGAAACACTGACCTAAACGATGGTCTTACTACGTTGGTTTGGTAAAGTAGCTATTGAGAAAAGCGAACCCGACTCAGAACACAGAACAGAACAGAACACAAACAGCGCACTCACGTCAACACTTGCAGACTGCACAGAAACAGCAGGCAAGATAACAGCGGGAGAGAGAGACACACACAAAATACAATACAACCCTGGCGCCCACAACACTTAACACAGTACACACTGGACAAAAATTGTTTTCAAATTCCCCTGTTTAAATACACCCCACAGTCCATCCATTCGCACCGCCGCTACAGTATCTTACACTTTTGCAAATCCAGAATTAAACCATTTTTACGAATTTTATGAATTGTGATATATCCTGTTGTGTTTGTTTAAAGTTATGGATTCCAGATAACGTTTTTGATCAGTGATAATACCATTTAAGACTTCCTGTAGGTTCTACTCTTCCTAACTGTATTTCCTCTCTTCTGTAGGATGAGTTTGACAATCACCCACTATATCCAGGAGCACCGCTCAGTAAAATGAAAGTGACTTTTGCATTGAAACAACGACTGACAGATTCTGCTTTGGATAATCTTCTTGAACTTATGTCATGTCATGTTAAAGACTTTCCTAAAACAACCAAATACCATCTGTATGGTGCTGCATTTTTTGTAAAATATGCCAATCATACATCTGCCCTGAGAATGATAATGTAGATTCCTGTCCAGAATGTGGTGAGGGGTTTAATAAAGAATTAAACAAAAGGCTGGTCACTTTTCATCCAGCTCCCATTGAAAAAGCAGGAACTGCTTGAAAAAAGCTGTTTTAGATTCCATCCAGAAAAATGTCCACACTAGAAGCAGAGAGATAGGTGATGTCACATCTGGAAAACTGTACCAAAAAGTAAGGAATTCCACACAGTTTGGTCAGAATGGCATTTCTCTTCAGTGGAACAGTGATGGTGTTTCAGTATTTAAATCATCCAGAAGCAGTTTCTGGCCTATTCAGGTAATGGTGAATGAACTCCCACACAAGTTAAGAATCAACAATGTTCTGTTGTCATGTCTGTGGTTTGGCCCAGGAAAGCCCAGGACGGATAGCTACTTGAGTGTTTTTGTTAAAGAGTTAACTGATTTGCATGAAACAGGTGTAACAGTAACAATTCAGGAGAAGGTCAGAAGGTTGTTAAAATACATACTTTAATTTGTTCAGCAGATTCAGTGGCTAGGTGTGACTTGGTCGTCACGCGTCTCTACCGCACCGCCATTACCTGCCTGCGCGGAAACTACTACTTAGGGTGCGTTCACGGAGATCATTCTGCGCAGATTCTGTGCAGAATCTGACCAATTAGCCAATGCTCTTCTATGAATTGGTCAGATTCTGCACAGAATCTGCGCAGAATGATCTCATCACACCATAGCGTCTCAGCAGCCGATGGCGTCACGTGAAAAGCCTCAGTAGTACACAATGTGCTGTAGTTGGCTGTGCTGCTGAAGGGAGAGCGTGGTGGCGTAGCTCATAATCTGCAAAACTGAGCGAGAAAAGTTGTAAGTTATTTAAATATGCCTGAATAATTGTATATTTGGCCAATGTTTGCAATTATTGATCGTACATCGTACAAGGGTTGAAATTATCGTTACAAATACGATCATTATCGTGCGTCTGGCAACGCTGCCCCGTCCCTCCCAGCGTCTCCAGCAGAGTAAATCTCGCTGCCGTCCTCGCGACAATAGAGATAGAATCTCACACAGATCAAATCATTTGCTAGAAGGGAACACGCGGATATCACGTGACTAACACGCTGTCACCGCCCATCTTTCATCCGAAGTGTCACGCGGAATTATTTGAGACACGTGATCAGTCCTCTCTCATTGGTTAACGCCCGTCGCTGGATGTTTCCACAGCGTGATTTGTACCATAGTTGAGAGAACCGTTTTTTCCAATATTTTTTTTGTTAAACTTGTTATTGCAAAGTAAAATTTGAAATTTGAAAAACACCAAACCCGGTAGCCGATTCCAGAAAAAAAGACAACGTTTTTCCTAACACTAAAAGGTAAGTGCTGAGTTATTTATTACACAAAGTGAAATGTATGTATTTGTAAATCTCCATGGATATGCATGAACATTCTCGTGTGTGTGGGGTCGGATTGACAGGCTCAATAAACCCTGTGAACGGGGTAGCATCTGGTGAAATACTTTTTGAGATACAGCGTGGCGATGAAAACTGTTTTAAAAAAAAGAAAAGAAAAATTAAGACGCTTTTGTATACAGCTGTATCTCAAAAGTACTGCTAATTAAGGAACCACACATAGTCCGGGAGTGTAGATGTGCAGCGGGGTATATATTTTCGGAGGGTCCTGGTTTTACCGAAATTGAACCAAAAAGATAACTGTCTGGCGTCAGTGCCTGGTAGCGTTGCTTTCGACCGTTCATTTCACTGAATAAATAGGGAGGCATTGAATAGCCTATAGTTCAGCTCACACGGGTCAGATCTGTGTTTCTGTCCGGATAAAACTGGTAATCAGTGATAATAATTATTTCTGATAGTTCTGATAGTCTAATAGTTATTTCTGAGATGTATTAGTTGATTGGTGCAAGTGCAGTGTTGCAACGTTTTGTTACTGTATGTAAAGTCTGATTGGATAGTCAGATTTTCATGACCATTTAAACAACCCCCCACCACTACGCACATCTTGAGCGCCCTGTGGCCCCAAGGTTTGGAAATGTCCTTATCTGGCCCGCGAGAGAATGTAATTGAGTACCACTGCTGTAAATGGTTATGATCTTGTATAGCGTAGGTTCTAAAAAAAAAAAGTGAGAAGATAATGTTTTGCCAAATAGAATAAAATACAAATGCATACTATTATATGTATGCGTGTTATATATTCCATATTTAAGCACATGCATTAAACACTTTCTGCTATTTGTTTACTGTATATCGCTGCCAAAGGAAGTTTGAGATTTTTAAATTAACAGCGGCTGGTCCACAAAGTTGTTCTTCAACTGCTACAGAATGTTTATCTTGAAGAGACCTTCTTCACAACACGAAGTAATTTACTGACACTATCGAGAATCTCTTATATAAAATCATTAATCGTGGTAACTATCGTCACTTGCAGAGACTTATGCAGGTAGGCCTATATATTAATTTAGCTGTAAGACATTTTCCATCACTAAAAAAAATAGACTTCATGATTAATCTAACGTCAGGTAATTCAGTGAAATATTTTACTTACCGATATATATTTGGGGACAGCCCACCCCTCCAGACTAGGACATATTTTAATGCCTTCTATGTAATGAATTACAAATTTGCACAATATTCTAGTTCACAGTTTAAAATTGAGAAAATGTAATCCCACTATTTTGCTATCTATTGCTAGTCAATTATGTTAATGATTTAAACTATTGACAACATGTTTAAGAACATATGAAGTGGGAAGCGTTTAAAATCTTTTAAAAAAATGTATGTACAGTACTGTGCTTAATACGAGTTAGGCCTAATGTATGTACTCTACTGTACTTAATACGTTGTTAAAAAAAATCTTTCTGATTTTACATTTCTGGATTGCAATGAGATGTAAAATATATCTTACAGTATGTCTTTAAAAAATGTAGAGTTTTGACATAGGCTAGATTTAGGTTTATGTTAAGTTGTGTGCTTAACTGTTTGGGTTTATTTGAAGTTTTTTGACTGTAGTAGTAAACAAAAAAATCACGTTTCAAAGGCATGTGGAAATGCGGGTGCATGAACGTTTTATCATTTTATACAAATGGTAATTTGGAGCTTCAAGGAATTTTCCTGTGCTAAGTTTAAACAAGAAGAATGACTTTGTTCAGATAATTTTGTACAGTGGACATATATATGTATGGCATATTATATCATACGTTTGCTTCTGGCCAGTGCCAGTTTGGCTGGTAAATACTTTTGTCTGTGTTCCATTTGGTGGGGGTGGGGGAACCCTCGGATTCACGATGCAGTTGCAGATTTTTTTCTCTCTCCAAATGTTAAGCCACACAAAACAAGCAAAGTTGGGTTGCAAATGCATCGTTTTGATTGGGTCGTCAGCCAAGCAGGAAAAACATTTAATTGCAACTGCATAGCAACTGTATGACAGCGGGAAAAGCAGGCACGAAAGTTTATCAGCTCAATCGGCCGACTGCTATGCATATTTCCATAAAATATTTTTTGCTATGCTGTAGTACGTTGTAGTCAGAAGATCTATAGTAAGGTACTGTGCACCCCTGTTTAACTTTTATTTTTACTGTACTGTATTACAATATATGAGTTTAGGCCGGCTGTAATATACGGTACATTAGTTTACATTATTTTACTTTTCATATCGTAAGTTGCCAGAGAATAGTGTTTTGTATTGAGCGTATAACATTTCAAGTTGGTTTATTTTTGTGAACTTGTTCAATATTTTAAGTTACTCGTAATGAAATATAAAAATAAATAAAGTCATGAATCTGATCAAAACGAATCATATACATGTACGCCCATTGTATTCCCTCACTCGGCGGTCCGAGCCCATGCAATTATGCTGTCTCCTGTAACTTATATCCTCTTTTACTTGTTTCACTATCTATCATGAATCATGGAAATACTGTACAGGTGAAAATGCCATATTGATGAGCTTGATAGTTTAAGGCGTATAGTCCATGTATCAATAACATAAATGTAAAATTTGGAAAAACAGAACAGGCTGAGTAGGAGCCGTTGACATTGGATTGGCCCAACTATACCTTTGATATTACTATATAAATATATCTTAAGAATTAATTATGTAGACATTTATTTAATTTATATGTCAATTATAAAACCATGGCAGCCACTAAGCCAAGTCAGTTTTCCCCATTTACTATTTTTTATTTATTTATTATTAAACAATAAAACAAACTGGTGATTTTATTGTTTTAAATGAATCCCAATTTTGGTGTTTGTGAAATAGACACAGATTCCAGGTGCAGGGAAAATGGTAGAAATAATATAATATCCCCTGTCAGATTTTGTTTTAAAACAACCCCCAATACATGTACTTGAACCAAATTTATTTTTCATACATTTATACATAAAAAATATTAACTTCATAAATTAATTTAATGTATAGAGTTATATGATGAAAATGCAGATTAAAGTATTGCTTTTTCTATATGGTCTCATTGTTCCGGGGATTGCTAAGCATACTAATGAAATAAAGTTATATAGCCCACTATTGTGTGCAAGTGGATCTTTCAAACTGGAGGCCACAGAGATTGCTACATCAATCAATCTTGCTACAGTCCGCCACTGATGAAGTAACTTCATAATTGTATTTGTTATCTTGTGCAGGATGAAAGTATACAAGATGGGCCAAAGTAGATGAAGACCAAGTGCTTATCTATTTCAAGCCTTATATACAAGGTGAAAGCAGAAAACAAATGCCAGGTGAGATAGCCAACCTCTTTTGATTTTACAGGGATGATTGTAATGGTGCCATACATATATTGAATATTTAGTTTTCTTATACATTCTGTCTGAGTCCGTTCAAAGTAAACACTCCCGCCCCCAATAGCATAATCCTTTGGCATTTTACTATATTTTTAGTTTCTTTATTGGGGGTGGGGTGTTTGGGTATCCATATGAATTTTCCTGACAATTGGATAAGTTTGACGTGGGTCTGACATAGGGTCAGATGTAGAGGTGGGATGCTAAGAAATTCTCATGGTATGATAACTATCAGAAAAATACCACGATTATCATATAATTATATTGCAGTGTAATTTTTAATATAAAATATTCAACTGGTTTTCAAATATGCCGATTAACACAAATCTACACACCTGTACTTTATTGGGTACCAGTATCTTTGCCTTCAGTCAGATTTATCAAGGTATTTGCATCAAAATGGGATTTACATCCTTTTTGTGAAGAAAACAATGTGTTAATATTGCTAGTAACAAACAATAATTTAGGCATACAGTACTTTTGAGTCTCTTAAAAGCCCTTTCACAAATGGTCGTTTGGTGCATGCTGAAGTGCGGTTCAGTTCATTTGCAGGCATAAATGAAACATCCAAAACAAATTGATTCTCCCAGAATTTGCACCAAACCAATCGGCCTGAGACTACTTGTAAATACACAGACTGAAATGCCAGCTCTGCACAAGCCACACTTTGAGCTCAAGCTGATGTGTTGAAGTGATAATACCATCGTTCAGAGCCCAACGAAAATATTACCATTTGGGTATTACAAGATTTTTTCAATGACACACAGTAGTATTCTTTTGGTCTATCCATATATTTCAATAGATGAACCTATATTAATATAAGAACATAATAACGTTTACAAG
>CM060293.1:501639-508806 GCA_030684275.1 Acipenser oxyrinchus oxyrinchus | reverse complement strand
CAACCCAACTTTGCTTGTTTTGTGTGGCTTAACATTTGGAGAGAAAAAAAAATCTGCAACTGCATTGAATCGAGGGTTCCCCCACCCCACCAAATGGAACACAGACAAAAGTATTTACCAGCCAAACTGGCACTGGCCAGAAGCAAGCGTATGATATAATATGCCATACATATATATGTCCACTGTACAAAATTATCTGAACAAAGTCATTCTTCTTGTTTAAACTTAGCACAGGAAAATTCCTTGAAGCTCCAAATTACCATTTGTATAAAAATGATAAAGCGTTCATGCACCCGCATTTCCACATGCCTTTGAAGCGTGATTTTTTGTTTACTACTACAGTCAAAAACTTCAAATAAACCCAAACAGTTAAGCACACAACTTAACATAAACCTAAATCTAGCCTATGTCAAAACTCTACATTTTTAAAGACATACTGTAAGATATATTTTACATCTCATTGCAATCCAGAAATGTAAAATCAGAAAGATTTTTTTAACAACGTATTAAGTACAGTAGAGTACATACATTAGGCCTAACTCGTATTAAGCACAGTACTGTACATACATTTTTTAAAAGATTTTAAACGCTTCCCACTTCATATGTTCTTAAACATGTTGTCAATAGTTTAAATCATTAACATAATTGACTAGCAATAGATAGCAAAATAGTGGGATTACATTTTCTCAATTTTAAACTGTGAACTAGAATATTGTGCAAATTTGTAATTCATTACATAGAAGGCATTAAAATATGTCCTAGTCTGGAGGGGTGGGCTGTCCCCAAATATATATCGGTAAGTAAAATATTTCACTGAATTACCTGACGTTAGATTAATCATGAAGTCTATTTTTTTTTAGTGATGGAAAATGTCTTACAGCTAAATTAATATATAGGCCTACCTGCATAAGTCTCTGCAAGTGACGATAGTTACCACGATTAATGATTTTATATAAGAGATTCTCGATAGTGTCAGTAAATTACTTCGTGTTGTGAAGAAGGTCTCTTCAAGATAAACATTCTGTAGCAGTTGAAGAACAACTTTGTGGACCAGCGCGCTGTTAATTTAAAAATCTCAAACTTCCTTTGGCAGCGATATACAGTAAACAAATAGCAGAAAGTGTTTAATGCATGTGCTTAAATATGGAATATATAACACGCATACATATAATAGTATGCATTTGTATTTTATTCTATTTGGCAAAACATTATCTTCTCACTTTTTTTTTTTTAGAACCTCGCTATACAAGATCATAACCATTTACAGCAGTGGTACTCAATTACATTCTCTCGCGGGCCAGATAAGGACATTTCCAAACCTTGGGGGCCACAGGGCGCTCAAGATGTGCGTAGTGGTGGGGGTTGTTTAAATGGTCATGAAAATCTGACTATCCAATCAGACTTTACATACAGTAACAAAACGTTGCAACACTGCACTTGCACCAATCAACTAATACATCTCAGAAATAACTATTAGACTATCAGAACTATCAGAAATAATTATTATCACTGATTACCAGTTTTATCCGGACAGAAACACAGATCTGACCCGTGTGAGCTGAACTATAGGCTATTCAATGCCTCCCTATTTATTCAGTGAAATGAGCGATCGAAAGCAACGCTACCAGGCACTGACGTCAGACAGTTATCTTTTTGGTTCAATTTCGGTAAAACCAGGACCCCTCGAAAATATATACCCGTTGCACATCTACACTCCGGGACTATGTGTGGTTCCTTAATTAGCAGTACTTTTTGAGATACAGCTGTATACAAAAGCGTCTTAATTTTTCTTTTCTTTTTTTAAAACAGTTTTCATCGCCACGCTGTATCTCAAAAAGTATTTCACCAGATGCTACCCGTTCACAGGGTTTATTGAGCCTGTCAATCCGACCCCACACACACGAGAATGTTCATGCATATCCATGGAGATTTACAAATACATACATTTCACTTTGTGTAATAAATAACTCAGCACTTACCTTTTAGTGTTAGGAAAAACGTTGTCTTTTTTCTGGAATCGGCTACGGGTTTGGTGTTTTCAAATTTCAAATTTTACTTTGCAATAACAAGTTTAACAAAAAATATTGGAAAAACGGTTCTCTCAACTATGGTACAAATCACGCTGTGGAAACATCCAGCGGCGGGCGTTAACCAATGAGAGAGGACTGATCACGTGTCTCAAATAATTCCGCGTGACACTTCGGATGAAAGATGGGCGGTGACAGCGTGTTAGTCACGTGATATCCGCGTGTTCCCTTCTAGCAAATGATTTGATCTGTGTGAGATTCTATCTCTATTGTCGCGGAGGGCGGCAGCGAGATTTACTCTGCTGGAGGCGGGGGAGGGACGGGGGCAGCGTTGCCAGGCGTGCGATAATGATCGTATTTATGCGATAATTTCAACCCTTATGCGATGTACGATCAATAATTGCAAACATTGGCCAAATATACAATTATTCAGGCATATTTAAATAACTTACAACTTTTCTCGTTCAGTTTTGCAGATTATGAGCTACGTCACCACGTCTCTCCCTTCAGCAGCACAGCCAACTACAGCACATTGTGTACTACTGAGGCTTTTCACGTGGCGTCATCGGCTGCTGAGGCGCTATGGAGTGCGTTCACGGAGATCATTCTGCGCAGATTCTGTGCAGAATCTGACCAATTCATAGAAGAGCATTGGCTAAATTGGTCAGATTCTGCACAGAATCTGCGCAAATGATCTCGTGAACACCTAATAATAGTTTCAGCGCGGGCAGAGTGCGAAGGCGGTGCGGTAGAGGCGTGTGACGACCAAGTCACACCTAGCCACTGAATCTGCTGAACAAATTAAAGTATGTATTTTAACAACCTTCTGACCTTCTCCTGGAATTGTTACTGTTACACCTGTTTCATGCAAATCAGTTAACTCTTTAACAAAAACACTCAAGTAGCTATCCGTCCTGGGCTTTCCTGGGCCAAACCACAGACATGACAACAGAACATTGTTGATTCTTAACTTGTGTGGGAGTTCATTCACCATTACCTGAATAGGCCAGAAACTGCTTCTGGATGATTTAAATACTGAAACACCATCACTGTTCCACTGAAGAGAAATGCCATTCTGACCAAACTGTGTGGAATTCCTTACTTTTTGGTACAGTTTTCCAGATGTGACATCACCTATCTCTCTGCTTCTAGTGTGGACATTTTTCTGGATGGAATCTAAAACAGCTTCTTTTCAAGCAGTTCCTGCTTTTTCAATGGGAGCTGGATGAAAAAGTGACCAGCCTTTTGTTTAATTCTTTATTAAACCCCTCACCACATTCTGGACAGGAATCTACATTATCATTCTCAGGGCAGATGTATGATTGGCATATTTTACAAAAAATGCAGCACCATACAGATGGTATTTGGTTGTTTTAGGAAAGTCTTTAACATGACATGACATAAGTTCAAGAAGATTATCCAAAGCAGAATCTGTCAGTCGTTGTTTCAATGCAAAAGTCACTTTCATTTTACTGGCGGTGCTCCTGGATATAGTGGGTGATTGTCAAACTCATCCTACAGAAGAGAGGAAATACAGTTAGGAAGAGTAGAACCTACAGGAAGTCTTAAATGGTATTATCACTGATCAAAAACGTTATCTGGAATCCATAACTTTAAACAAACACAACAGGATATATCACAATTCATAAAATTCGTAAAAATGGTTTAATTCTGGATTTGCAAAAGTGTAAGATACTGTAGCGGCGGTGCGAATGGATGGACTGTGGGGTGTATTTAAACAGGGGAATTTGAAAACAATTTTTGTCCAGTGTGTACTGTGTTAAGTGTTGTGGGCGCCAGGGTTGTATTGTATTTTGTGTGTGTCTCTCTCTCCCGCTGTTATCTTGCCTGCTGTTTCTGTGCAGTCTGCAAGTGTTGGCGTGAGTCGCTGTTTGTGTTCTGTTCTGTTCTGTGTTCTGAGTCGGGTTCGCTTTTCTCAATAGCTACTTTACCAAACCAACGTAGTAAGACCATCGTTTAGGTCAGTGTTTCCTGGATTGAGGTCCGGTCTTTGACTGGGCCACTCCAGGACATTGACCTTTGTTTAAGCCACTCCAATGTGGCTTTGGCTGTATGTTTGTGGTCATTGTCCTGCTGGAAGATGAATCTTCTCCCAAGTCCCAGGTCTCTAGCAGACTTCAGCAGGTTTTCCTCCAGGATTTCTCTGTACTTTGCCACATCCATTTTGCCCTCTATCTTCATGAGCTTTCCAGGCCCTGGCGCAGAGAAGCATCCCCATAGCATGATGCTGCCACCACCATGCTTCACGGTAGGGATGGTGTTCTCAGGATGATGTGCGGTGTTGAGGCTTGCGCCAAACATAGTGCTTAGCGTTGAGGCCAAAAGCTCTATTTTGGTCTCATCAGACCATAGAATCTTCTTCCACTTGGTCTCAGAGTCTCCCACATGCCTCCTGGGAAACTCTAGCCGAGATTTGATGCGAGTTTTTTTCAACAATGGCTTTCTTTTGCCACTCTCCCATAAAGGCCAGTTTTGTGAAGCACCCGAGCTATTGTTGCCGTATGCACAGTGTCTCCCAGCTCAGCCGTGGAACACTGTAACTCCTTTAGAGTTGCCATAGGCCTCTTGGTGGCCTCCTGACTAGTGCCCTTCTCGCCCAGATACTCAGTTTCTGAGGACGGCCTGTTCTAGACAGATTCACAGTTGTGCCATATTCTCTCCATTTCTTAATAATGGACTTTACTGTGCTCTGAGAGATATTCAATGCCTTGGAAATGTTCTCATATCCTACCCCTGATTGGTGCTTTTGAAGAACCTTATTCGGATTTGCTTTGAATGTTCCTTCATCTTCATGATGTAGTTTTTGTTAGGAAATGTACTAACCAACTGTGGGACCTCCCAGAGACAGGTGTATTTAACCTGAAATCATGTGAAACACCTTAATTGCACACAGGTGGACTCCATTCAACTAATTATGTGACTTCTAAAGACAATTGGTTGCACCAGAGCTTATTTAGGTGTGTCATAGCAAAGGGGTGAATACTTATGCAATCAATTATTTTCTGTTTTATATTTGTAATTAATTTAGAACAATTTGTAGATTTTATTTTTCACTTTGACATTATGGACTTTTCTTGTGTTGATCAGTGGCAAAAACTCCTAATTAAATCCATTTTGATTCCATGTTGTAACACAATGAAATGTGGAAAAGTCCAAGGGGGTGAATACTTTTGAGAGCCACTGTATTTCTTAGCAGACACCCTTATCCAGGGCGACTTACAATTGTTACAAGATATCACATTATTTTTACATACAATTATGTTATTTTTCTACATACAATTATCTATTTATACAGTTGGATTTTTACTGGAGCAATCTAGGTAAAGTACCTTGCTCAAGGGTACAGCAGCAATGTCCCCACCTGGGATTGAACCCACGACCTTCTAGTCAAGAGTCCCGAGACCTAACCACTACTCCACACTGCCGCCCTGACCAGAATCAGAATTGAGCTACATGACCAGAGTCACCATTGAGCTACATGACCAGAGTCACCATTGAGCTACATGACCAGAGTCAGAATTAAGCTACATGACCATAGTTAGAATAGAATTGACTAGAGTCAGAATAGTGCTACATTGGAGGCTGTGTGGTCCAGTGGTTAAAAAGGGCTTGTAACCAGAAGGTCCCGGTTCAAATCCCACCTCAGCCACTGACTCATTGTGTGACCCTGAGCAAGTCACTTAACCGCCTTGTGCTCCGTCTTTCGGGTGAGGCGTAATTGTAAGTGACTCTGGAGCTGATGCATAGTTCACACACCCTAGTCTCTGTAAGTCGCCTTGGATAAAGGTGTCTGCTAAATAAACACATAATAATAATACATTACCATAGCCACAAAAACCTTAGTGGACAAAGTGGGTCTGGGTGGCCGAGCGGCGGTTCCAGGAGGTCGGCATGAAGTAGTGACTTGCTCTCATAATGCTATTAGATAACAGATACACTGGGGGGGTAAGTGCATATTACTAAGGGCATGGTCTTTTGATCAAAAAATATTTAAGTAAAAATAATAAGTCAAGCCATGTGGGAGGCTCTGCACCCCGGGCAGAGTTCCCATTCACCCTGGTAGCTTCCACTTCCCTGGGAGTCTGTCTGTTGCCCTCCCGTGCCTGGCACCAGATCAGGCCGGGCTGGAGGCTCTGTTTTGGGCTTGAGTAGGCAGTGTGGGTCCCTTACATTTTTTTTATTTTTAATGCACTTTAAGTCTGTTGCCTTCACGGGATTTGGAGGCTCTGTTTTGGGCAACAGTGTGCCATTTGTGTCGCTGACTTTCAGTGCACTTGAAGCCTGTTGCCCTTGCGGGGTTTGGAGGCTCTGTTTTCAGCAGCAGTGTGCCGTTTGTGTCCTTGGTGACCTCCATGTTTTGCTGCTAGAGACTAAGTCCCGTTGTGGACATGGTCGTGTTTACCTTCAATGCAAGCCTTTTGGTGGACATGGTCATTGGCCAAGCATTTTTTTAAAAGTCCTATCTTTAACATTAGATGACCATAGTCTGGACTTTTTGGCTCCGCCAGAAACTAAGAGTTGAAAAAGACATAGTCATGTCGCCTATCTTTAACATGACATGACCATGACCATAGCAGGACAGTTTATGGAAGTCTGTTAACGGCCGAGATTAAAATGTCCTGCGGGACGGCAGCGACTCCTTGGCGGTGTGACTTCGGCCCGTTGCCCATAAAGACTCCATGTCTGAGATACAACGGGGGACCCGCGGAGATTTCCGTCGACAGGGTTTTAGAACAAAAATATTTCTAAGTCAGGACGGAGGTGTCAGAAAAATGCTTGTGAGTGATCAGTTGAAGCCAGGCTTGGAGGCTTTGTGCTGGGCAGGGGAAGATGGCCGGGATGACTCCTCCTGTCGGGTCCATGCTGTGGGAGGCTCCGCACTTGAACCAGAGCTCACACTTTCCAAGAAAGAGTCCTGGACAAGTCTCGGTGTGGTTTTGTTTTTGCTGTTCTAAAACCCTGTCCGACCGCCCTACTGTGGACTAGGGCGAGGGCAAGGAGGCGAGTCGGGTCATGGGACCATCTCTCTCCAGTTCCACTCACTCTTTGGCTTCTTCAGCCCAACTAGGGAGGGCCCCTGCGAATCGGTCTTGCACCGGTGTTCAGGCACGGCGGTTCC
>CM060293.1:491639-494139 GCA_030684275.1 Acipenser oxyrinchus oxyrinchus | reverse complement strand
TGAAGAGTTCTGCCCACGACGTGCCCTCGGGATCGAGCTCGCTGATGGCATTGCAATCTATTCCGTCTGGTCCTGGTGAGGACTTCGTTTTGATGGCCGCCATATTTTCAAGTACTTCATCCCCAGTGATCAGCTCCTCAAATATGGTGTTATCCGCCATTCCATTGGAGCAGAACTGGCCTAGCCCTTGGAATTCTGTAACAGCTTCCCATTTCATCTTGAAGGCCTCATATACCTCTTGAAATGGGATCGGGCATTTTGTTTTTTCAGAGCCATCAAGGATGAGGGCCGCGAGTTGAGAGGTGTTCTTCTGGAACAATTTCTGGTATCTCAGATAACTGCCCCTTTTAGTTGCACGTCTCTTCATCCATGATCTACCTGCCTTTTCTCTAGGTTGTTTCTCTCCTCTTGCTTTGCTAGTTGGTATTCCAGGAGGTATGCTCACGTCTCCCCTCAGGCACCCAGTTCTTTTCTCTGTTGCCGTTTCCACCAACTCTTGCACTTGCTCATTGCCTCTTATCCACGTGTTGATGGTCTTCCCTATTAGATCCTCGGGGTTCATTTCCTTAATGCTCTTGACCATGGCAGTGGCCAGATGCATTAATTGTGCTTTTACCCCGGCAGTGGGTTCAGGCAGTGCAGAAGGACGTTCGAGGAAGCTTTTCAGGTTAGAGTGCCCTTTCTGTAAGAGCACCGTTCTCTTACTAAGCTCCCTCCTTTTGTCTGCAATCTGCTTGTTATTCTTCGTGGTGATGTGACTGGCAATGAGCATATTTATCCTCCTTTCACCTTTATATTTTTCCTCGAAGTGGACTAGCATCCCTTCCTCCTCTCTGGTCCAGCAGCTACGGTGCTTGCCTCGCTGTGAGCTCTCAGGGATCTGTTCTGCTATCCTTTCGATGTTGCGGAGGACGGGGTGGGCATGTCTTTTATGTTGTGACAACCCAGATTTTGTCTCGAAACTTTGTGTGCAGCTTGAACAAACCCAGCTGCTCTTGCTGCAACTTGCTGCCACCCCCTTACATTTGGGGATATGACACGCAATCGAATGGTTCCTTTTGTCGGTCTTCCCACACTTACTACATTCAAACATCAGCGTGATCGCTCTGTGTTTAATATGGTAGTGTTTTAGTAGTTTCGAGGCTGTGCCTAGGTATTCATTACACCTTGTGCAAGTTATGGTCTTATCTGGGAGTAAGATGATGTCCACTGCTTCCTCCGTTTCCTTGCCATATGATATGTTTAATTCACTAGCTGCAGTCCTGGAAGCATTGAATGTAGAATTGCTATCACTGCCTGCTTCATCTGGTGCGGAAACTACCTCTTGGGCCAATGGGATTTTGCCTATCGCTATAGAATCACCATTGATACTTTGAGTCGTGCCCTTGCGATACCACACAGTGTTATAAGAAGCCATAGTATCACTTCCCACAACTTCCACCCTTCCACTGTTGTGTTGGTAGTTCCTCTCAGTGGTTTCCCATATATTAGCAGAGAACCAGCTATATGTTGTCTGTGTACCCACAGAAATTAAGCGGAGGCCCCTTAAGATGACACTTTTGGGGCCGCATTTTTCTTGAGGTCTTCCTGTCGTGGGTATAGGTCCGACCCCCAACCTACCCATGGCACGTCTATTCTCCCGGATACGCGCCATCCGGCATGGACATTCTTTATTACAAATACTCATATTGGTTTTCAGCCTTAACTAGTGGGACCATTCGGCCACTTGGCCACACGGGAGGATAATACTATAAGTGCTTTATTTTATACCTTGTTGGCCATTCCATAAAGGAATGTTACCGGCGGGACCACGTGGAGGTCAAGGCCACTATGACTCTCTGCTTCTATCCCAAGTCGCATCAATGAGCACCTTAAGAGAGTCATAGTTACTCCCAGCCTTGGGATGGAAGGTGTATAAGGAGGTTATCCTAAGGAATACAGAAGGAGAACTGAGGAAGCCAGACCTTATATTCACAAAATCAACAAGATCTCTGGTCATAGATGTCACAATAAGATTTGAATGTGCTGCCGACACCCTGGAAAATGCTGCCAAAGAGAAAGTACAGTACTACTCAGTACTCAAAAGGCAGATTCAGAATTTAACCAATTCCACTGAGATCAAGTTCTTTGGATTTCCAATGGGAGCAAGAGGGAAATGGCCGTCCATTAATAACATCGTCCTGGCTGAAATGGGGATGCCTGAAAATAGAAGGATCTCTAGCAAAATTGCTCAGTCGTAGAACTCTCCTGTACTCGCTCGACATATTGGCAATGTTCTGTGGGAACAGTGCGGTGTATGAACAGTCCACCTAGGAATAGGAAGTTTGAGCGGTAATTGAAAATTGTAATTAGTCATTGTTGTACAATTAAACCTGTACCCGTATAATAAAGTCGTGGGAATCTCGTAATGATTAAAACGACATGCAAGTCTTTTAGTATGACATGTGGACGAGCCACTGAACTCGGAAAGGTAACTTACCATCTGGTAAGCGAGCAATTA